>JANHFM010001498.1:18434-28550 GCA_032468115.1 Grayia smithii | reverse complement strand
AATAGGTACCACCTCAGTGGGAGATGAGCTGGTGTTTCATGCAGGTAGTCAGATTCCTACAGGCTCTGAACTTTCCTGCTTGCAATGTCCGTTTGTGAGACGGCTCCAGTGGAGGGAGGGGTGCCTTGGATAGCCCTGCAGGAGGAGTCGCTTGTCTGTCTGATGTGAAGCCAGCTTGCCCTCCTGTGGCACATCTTAGGAAATGTGTGAGCGTGTACCACAACAGTTAATAAACTGGCAGCCAAACTACTTCTCCTGGCTAATGTAACAATACCACATTCTAATAATAATAATAAGCTTGACTTGAAAGCACTTCTATTGTACTTTTGTAAATTTGGACTTGGAATAAGCATTCAGGGGTATAAAAAAATAAAAGAATCTGGAATTTATTAATTGTAAATATTTTTAAAGTCTTGTACTGTGCTTAGATATAAATGCGTACCAAATAAAAATACTAGTAATAAAATTTTTAATTCTGAGATTAAATTTCTGTTTAAGATGGAGATGCATTTTCTTACATTTGGTGTTTGATATCAAAAACTACACTTATTCAGTATTCTTCTCAAAACCTTAGTTACTTGGAGGTTGCAGAATTCTAGCAATGAGAATTATTGTGAAAATTATTTTTGCGGCATTCCTTACACATTCTTTTCTTTTAAGAATGCAAGCAAGTCCTAACTTTGAATATACAGACCTGCTTGTTAATGTCTCTTTTCTTCTTCTTCTAGCAAACAAAAAAGAAGTTCTCTACTCCAGGAGCCTCAGTTTACCTGAAGACTATTGATTAGTTAGTAAACATCACTTTACTGCTTCTTTCAACATGGACACATGGCGGAGAGGATCTATTAGGTCCTCAGGTTTCTTCAAGCGGCTCTCATTCAGGAGGAACAAGAAATTGGGCAACCAGACTATTATCTTGAACCAAAACAGCCAAACATTAGACTCCAACGAACAGTATGACAAAAAGAGATTCCTAAGAAATTTCAAAGAAAACTCAGACTATTTTTCATGTCAAAGTGAACAAAATCTTACCACTAAAACACAACCACCTCCCAAACCACCTCGCTTATATCTGGACACTGCCAGCTGCCCCAATATAATAGACCACAGAGAATCTTCCTCTACAGATATATCCTTTTTAAGCACTTCCTGCCATTTTCATAAGGCTACACAAACGCAGCCTGATCTATTATACAAAGCCCAAACCATGAACTCTGAAACTCTCTCCCAAAACAATAAGCCTCCTTTTGATCCATCAGACCCCTTCCTTTCCTTCACACTAGATTTGGGACCCTCACTCCTGGATGATGTTTTACAAACACTCAGAAAACAGAATTTACTATTAAATTAGCTGGAATTCTCACTAAAACCAAGAAATTAATCATAGTGACTCTTCCGATTCATGGACTAAGTTATTTTTGGTTCTTTTTAAAATAAATTTGTTCCCACAGAAGGTTATGCCATCTCTTACAAGTTACTATTAAGTAAATTATGTTTTCTATCTCATTTTGATAAGCAGGCAATATACTTGCTATATTTAACCAATCAGAAATTCTAGACAATATGTGTATGTGTAAGAGGATGATGGTTTTGGCAAGAAACTCTGTATCTTATGGAATGTATGGATTTGTTTGGGTAAAATAATCTTAAATATCTCAGAGCTCAGCTTTTATACATAAGGTTTGATAGGACACAGAGGGCAAGTATCCTGATCTACCAATAATGAAATGGGAACTCTAAATATGAAGTTTATTTTCTTTTGTGCCAGTACAGAATTTTTCTAATTTCTTCCTTCAGTTTGGGGAAACTGATTGGGGGAATTAATAATTGCATTTACGTCATACTATGAATATAAAATGTGAACATATATGCTACTCTTTATTAAACCAATTTGCTTTATTTGCTTTGCACATTTTTAAATTTCCAATGACCAGTATTCATCTAATAGATGCCGTATTTTTCAGAATATAAGACGCGCCTTAGTTTTTGGGGAGGAAAATAAGAAAAAAAAAATTCTGCCTCTGCCTACCAGCATCCATCGGTATTCATCTGGCTAGTGTCCTTAGCAAACAGCCTAGTCAGCTTCAGCACATTAGCCTGATTCAGCACAAGCAGCTGATTGGTGGGTGGATCAGCCTCCTGGAATACCCCCAATCAGCTGTTCCCAGAGGTGAACTTTAGCAACAAGTTCGCTGGTTTTGAGTACATGTGCATTGGGGCAGATAAACAGCTTCAAAAATGCAGCTGATTGTTGCACGGCGCTCCAGTGAATACAGCAGGTGAAGCGCGGAACTGGTCTGACAAGTAGCTGTTGTGGATTGCCATTTTGGCCTCTATGCCTTGCTTTTTCACCCTCCAAAAGCTCAGTTTGAGAGCTGTGTTTGCAACCTGCATTTGAGAGACTGCAGCTGCAAATGCAGGCTCTCAAACAGAGCTTTTGGAGGCTCCAAAAGCTCCATTTGAGAGGATACATAGAGGCTGAAGGGTGGGGGCAGGCAGATGGGCAGGACTACATTTGGTGTATAAGACGCACCCAAATTTTCACCCTCTTTTGGCGGGGGGGGGGAGGAGTGTGCCTTATACTCCGAAAAATACGATAAATGGAGAAAGTCTTAGTATTAATTACCCTTTCTAGCTTGGCATCTTCAAAAGTATTTGGGTGCAGCTTCTATTAGTTCTAACCAATCTGATCATTGCTGTGATGAAACACATCTGAAAGATGTTAAATTTGGGGGGGAAAAGGCTACCCTACCCTATCAAGTACTGTATCTACTACTAGCAATCATTTGCAGACATCATTGTGGTTTACAGTAACATCAATTAAAGAAGCAAAAAGCTGGAATGAGGAAACCATAGTTTCAGAAGAGAGCAGCAAGAGATTTCATCCAAATTGGATCAGAGTCCCACAGCAGTTTTGTTGCCAAATTAAAGCAGCTGTATTAGGCAGATGCAAACATGACTAATGCTATTAATACTTCTACTGAATTCTAAACTCCACCTATTGCTTAAAGCTGAATTGTGACATGAATTCTTGATATAAGAGCAGCTTTCATTGTTGTTTCAACTTCAGGGTGATATCAGTGTCAAAAATGAGTTCATGTTTACTTCCTCAGGCTGAGAATAAATATAGCTAGACTTTGCAATTATCTCATTTTTCTAACACGCACACAAACAAAAACCAATAGCATTATATACTTCAAGGCGTTGTCAACAAACAGGTTCAAACCACAAGATGTTTCCTCCTAGATGCATGAGAATGACAACATTTGTACAATATAGGCCTATAATTGCCATCAAATGGATAAATCAACCCCATGGGTGACAAGAAAAGGGGAGGTACAAGGGAGGAATCTGTAGTGAAATTACCTCACAAAATCTAGAATAGGAAGTTGTAGGAAGATACTTTCCCATTGGTTTCTTTGAGCAGTGTAATTGTAAAATATTTTCTTCTCATTAAAATCAATGAGAGAGAAGGAAGGAGAGAGAAGAAGGAACTGCTCCAGTTCCTACAATGTAACTTGCAGGCCCAGAAGAGGAATGACAGGACTGGGGGCAGGTATTATTTTTAGCTACTGAGCTCTTTTAACATATTGCGTGGCATGTGTCATCACAATAAAACCATAGGGGATGTTCACCTATTCTACCAAACTGATTATCATAAACATGACTAAATGCGGTTTACTACAAAACAAATCGGTGACATCTGTTGTCCTTTTTTATTTTAGTTTTTATTTTTTGTCATAATATAATTAACAGACTGAAGGAAAAACTACCACAACATACAAAGCAGTGTAAATATAAAAAGCAAAACACAAACAAGAAACAAAGCAACACAAAAGGAAAAAATATACGTATTTATATATCACAGGGCCCTTCAGATGTTCACTCATGCTCTAATCTCTTCAGAACTTGACTACTATGTGTTCTACATGGGACTGCCGTTGAAGCTTCCACTGGTCCAGAATGCAATGATATGGGCAGTAATGCCTTTATATATTCATGTAATACCTCTGCTTTTCAAGGTGCATTGGTTGCCATTTACTTTTGGGTGTCATTCAAGATGCTAGTTACCTATAAAACCCTATATCACATAGTACCTAGTCATACGTTATCTGTCACTCATAGCATCTGCCCAGCCAACTCAATCCTGCAAAGCAGATATGCTTAGTTGCTTCAATTAAACAAAGTCCTCTATCAGGATCCAGGAGGGACACCTCCCCTGTAACAGCATCTGCCCTCTGGAACAAGATTCCTCCCAAGATCCAGATGGCTCCATTCTGTGATTGTTCAGAAGAGCCATGAAGACTTGGCTGTTCATCCAGGCCTTGGGTGAGAGACTGAGACCCCTCACTTAATTCCATCTGGTTAGTCACAATTGCTACCTTTTAATCTTTCATGTTTTGTTGATTTTATTGTAATTTGTCAGTTAGAATATGTTAGCTATTTCTTCTGAAATTCTTGCAAAACTAATTCTTATCTAGATAATCTTCAATTGTCTGGAAAAATAAACAATAGGTATAGAATCTTTTCAATTATTCTTTTTCAATTATTCTAATATAGATAATCCTTGACTTATGACCACAACTGAGCCCAAAATTTCTGTTGCTAAGCAAGGCAGTTGTTAAGTGAGTTTTATCCCATTGTACGACCTTTTTGGCACATCTGTTAAGTGAGTCACTGCAGCTGTTAAGCAAATAATGCAGTTAATTAAGCAAATCTGGCTTTGGGGATCCTGCAATGTTCATAAGTGTGAAAACTGGTCATAAATCTCTTTTGTTCAGTGCAGTTGTATCAGCCTTTAGGATGCTTGCTTGCTTTTGGCTGCCATTGTAACGGGAGGGGGGAAAATGAGCTGGTGGAGATGTCTCGAAAAAAGGGAGGAAAATTCTCAGTGTCTTCATAGCAGCTGCAGCGAGCTGATAGCTGTCAAGGTCAACTGTTCCAGCATGCCAGATGGATGGAGCCGTCTGAAAAAGCACTCCACATGACACCTTGGGGAGATGTAGATTGGACACTCAACTTGGGTACCTGGGGGGAGGGTTTAGGGGCTGCTTTCAATATGTAATTTTTGTGCCTATTGCCTCAGACTTTGCTTTTCTTTCGTTGCAGTCAGTTCATACTCAGTAAAACCTTTTCTACAAACATGGAGTTGGGGTTTTTCTTTCTTGAGTTTTGAACGGAGGCACACCTGACAGGTTGTAACTTTGGTCACTAAATGAGAGGTTGTAAGTTGAGGTCTACCTGTAATTTAAGGATTTCAGAAACTGCTTGCACATATAGTCCATACTATGTGATTAAAGGATGTTTTAATTGAATGTAGGGCCATTCTGCAATTTTAAGTGACCCATGATCTTCTTCCAAACTAACTCAGCACTTAACAGATGCTTCTCTTTAATTATTCTCAGTTCAGGTGCAAGATATTCCTTCAGGATAAAATACCGTTCTTTTATCCTCTTTTAATCTAAAAATATACTGATATAAAATACACTTATTTCCTGCTTTTTAGCAGGAAATCTACTAAGAACACTAAGTACATGACCTGATATAAATTGCAATATAATTGCATTAAATTGCTGCTGTGTAGTCAAAAACATAATTCATCAATGGATCACCTAATAATACTGGAACAGCCCAACCTTTGCAATCTAATAAGGACTTTATTTATTTAGCACAGCTACCTCACCACTATAAGCTATGTACTTAATTGGAGTGTCTAGTTTTTTTTTAACCCTTTAGCAAAGACATGTCAAATGGCCCCTTGAAAAGAAGAAAAACAAAATAAGTAATAAAGAAAAGATTTCATAAGAAGCAAGAGCTAACGTCTCTCCTGAATCATTCTCGACTCCTAGTGACTCCATGGATACACCCATGTTTTTTGGCAACATACAGAAGAGATCTGCTTCTGTGTTCTTCCGTAATGTTTTTTTTTTTAATTTCTCATTTTAAACTCTTGAGATATCCTGGTAAAATCTAATTCAAATCTTAATCACATTTGAATTGCTTAGCTTTTCTGAGATCAGACCAGTTAGATGTTGCCATCTTCAATAATAAGCAATACAGGTAGTACTTGACTTACAACCATTTCTTTAGTGGCCACTGGAAGTTACAATGGCACTGAACAAAGTGACTTATAACCAGTTTTCACACTTATGACCATTGCAGCATCGCCATGGTCACATGATCAAAATCTGGATGCTTGACAAATACTGGCATGTATTTATGAGAGTTACATGTCCCGGGATCATGGGATCGCCTTTTGTGACCTTCTGACAAGCAAAGTCAATGGGGAAGCCAGATTCACTTAACAGCTATATTACTATCTTAACAACTGCAGTTATTCACTTAACAATTGTGGCAATAAAGATCATAAAATGGGGCAAAACTCAACAACTTTGTTCATCAATGGAAATTTTGGGCTTGATTGTGGTTGAAGGTCAAGGACTACCTCTAAACACCAGGGTTCCATTACCAAAATATGAGCAAAAACTTTTAATTGTAGTCAGTTGATCCTCTTTCACTCTTAGGAATGGGATATAGTAATATAATATATATATATCGGGACTGCTTGTGATAGCTCTGCCAATCTTGTGAACATTAAAAAAAATTTCAGCCGAAGCAAAGTAGTGTAGTTGTTGAGTTTTGTCCCATTTTACGATCTCTCATGTCACGATTGTTAATGACTGCAGTTATTAAGTTAGTAACAAATAACCCATATAACCTGTGGTTTCTGATGGACTCTATCCAGTTGAGTATTGCCAACCATAGCATTTTTCTCTAAAGCATTCTGGTCAAGATAAGCTATGGCAGTAAAGGCAGCCCTGTGGAATACGAGTAGAAGGCAATAGTTCTAAAGAGCTCTAAATATGTCCAAGGTGGAACTACACAGGGTGCAATAAACCTCAGGGTCACTGCAAAGCAGTTTCTCAGGACCAGCCACTGTGAATTAAGCCCAAATTATCAAATTCCCTATTAGCAAAGTAATAAGTAATTATTACTTATTATCACATATAATAAATGCTTCTTTTAAAAAAGCTGGAAATATACCTGCTCATTAACTACACAACAGCTATTTAGACTTTTATTTATTTGTTAATTTTTTTGCTGCCTATCTCGCTGTGTGGCTGCTCTAGGTGGCTTACAATAATATAACAAAGATCACATTTACAACCTACCTACAGATTCTTAGTTTTTCTACCATCACCTAGTTCCACCTATCTGGCTTTGTGTCTGTAAATTATATAACAGATTATTTTCTAACTGTGTCAAACAGATGGAAGATGTAAAATCAAAATAAATGAACACTTAAAAATAAAACATTGTATTTGCAGACATCATATTTCACAAAAACACATTTTTGCCATCAACAAAAGAAAAAAAACTATCATGCTATAAACCATAGAACAAATCTATCTTTTAAAATATTTTAAGGTCTACAAGTCTATGTAGCCTATTTGGAGATTTGAAAGTGTAGTTACGATATTTAAGAGGAATTACATTTCAGGGAGATTGTGTCTGATATATTTCATACTGCATATTTGCAAAAAGAATGTATCAAATTAATGAGTTGCTTAAAAATATTGAGTGTTTCCAATAATTAAGAGGCATAATTTTTATTCTGAGTGTAGGGACAAGGTAACTATGGTCCATAGTTGCAAAAGGTGCGTTCCACAGAAGACAGAGAAGCTGTGTTGTTTCCCTTCTAGCAATTCTGCTTGAGATAGCTGGGAAGAGAGGGGGAGGTAAATCTGCAATCCACATGCACATGCATGCAGCTCTGAATCTGATAACATGAGCAGCTCTCAGCATCAAATAGATTGCCCAACTTCTGTCTAAAGCATGAGTTCCCAGTATAAGGAACCTTTGAGGGCTACTTGTTTATCCTAATTCCCTTATCAGAAAAACACTAGCACATTTATCTATTTTGAAGGCTCCCATTTCTTCAGCTACTAATACTATTTCTTCTGTAACCAACCCCAACAAAGTAAACACTATGGATATTTCATTCCACATTCCTAATTAGTAGTAATTGTATGAATTCTAGCCTAGTGTGTGTAAATGAATTCCAAATTAAAAACAAATGTATATTTGTTTCAGTTAGAATAAATCTGAAAAGAAAAACTTGTGGCTTAAAGAATGCCTTCCAAATCAGAAATATAAGAAATATATTGGCAGCACTCAAATACATGTAAAATAAAATTATACTTTAAAACAGAATAAAAGCAGTTTGTATTGGTGTTACCTGGGATATATGTGGGTGAATAGTGCCATCAGCAAACACTGTGCTACTCTGTGGTTGACCTTCCAGCCAGGAGATTTTTAAAGGATTGTATGTTAAGCCAACTTCATTCTTCACTGCCATCTCCTAACAGATAAAAACAAACAGCACCGTGTGATCATCTGTATTTCATTGAACCCTATTTCGGTAATTAACTGAGCAAACAGAAGAATGGCTGCAGGCAAATAATTGAATGGCTGTGTGAAAAGGAACTGAGAAGTTCAGTCCAGGCTTGCTTTGAGTTCCTTCCCAAGTTGCAAAATTAATTCATATTACTTGATATAGAATATCAACTGACAGTAGGACAATAGTCCAGTTGAATGTATCATTTTACAATATATTGTAATTCTTTCAATAGACCTCAATATCTATCAATAAATATCAATAGATACCTATATCAAACAAGAGGGCATTTTACAAAGTGATAAAAAAAAGAATAATAATAGTAATGACATTTACCCACAAAGGTACTTGAGAGTGGTTTCTCAACTATTGTAAACATTTTATATTTTACATGCAGTAACTTCACTAAAGACCAGTCCTATACACATAGTCCTCATTTAGCAACTACCATTTGCAGTTACAACACTGAGGAAACTTTGCAGCCAATGCCTGCATTTACAACCTTTGCAGTTTCTCTCTCTCCATCAAGTGTTCACCCTTACAGTCAGTTAGTAGGCATTGTCCTGTGCCTGACCCATTTTTTCCTTCTCCTCTCTGGCATAACAGAGATTGCCTAAACAAGCTATCTTCTCCAGAGCCACTTTTCTCTGTGTAGCGCATAGCTAAACTGCTCTACAAATAATTTAATAAGCTCAGCTCTGTGACCTTAATTAGTTGATTACAATCATCCAGCTAGCTTACACTGCTGTCTGACATGGAGGGGACCGTCTAATCAGTTTTACAAAATGCCTTTGATTTCCTCCTAAGCAACTCACTGCTTGTAGCCACTAGCACACTAGACAAACAACAGTGCTAGAGCATTCCTTTCAATGTACATTCCCGAGTACCCTGTCTGTTATAATATTTTCCTCTCCAATGAATGTAAATGCAAACATTAATTCTCTTCTTGCTAATTATCCTAGCATGAGAATAAACATAACAAAAGATGGGAGGAGTGAGGGGAAAAGGGCTATAAGATTTAGTCTTTTAACCAGCTTCCTTGTGAATTGAGTTCTAAAAACCTTCTTCCAAGTTTGGGTTATATTCTTCTGATAGATGTGATGTCACATGATCACCATTTGCGATCTCATGCTGGCTTTCTCACCGAATATGCTCATGAAAGTCACAAATGGTGAAAACTATGGGATGCTGCTGCCATCGTAACTGGAGGTTAGTCACCAAGCATCCAAATTGCAATCACATGACCATGGAGTCACTGTGACACCTGCAACTTTGAGGACTAGTCATAAGCCTTATTTAGTGCATTGTAACTTTGGATGTTTGCTGAATGAGTGGTTGTTAAATAAGAACTATCTGAATTTTATAATGCTACCTTCTTCAATAATTGTCTGCAGAACCTCTTGCATTAGTGTAGCCCAGGGGTCAGCAACCTGCGGCTCTAGAGCTCTAACCTCTGCTGCGGCTCCGTCACTCAAAATATATGTCACAACCGCCAATGTGCGACACCTGCTGGCATGTGATTTATTGAGCTTTTCAACCCCCGGTAGGCCAGCCATGAATAAATCCATGAAAAGAAAAGTTTCAAAAGAAAACAGAACATTTAATTCAACTCCATATGATAGTTTTGTGGCTGCTCAAGAAAGTCAGGCACAGGAAGGGTTTTGTGGCTCCCAGTGTTTTCTTTTCTGTGGGAAATGGGTCCAAATGGCTCTTTGAGT
>JANHFM010001497.1:204695-219639 GCA_032468115.1 Grayia smithii | reverse complement strand
GGGTGAGATAGTCCCTCTAGTTGTTATGTATGTTACATGTTTATTTTATGTTTCTTATATGTAAGTTGATGTTTTTTTTAGGTTTACATTGTAGATTTGTCTAAGCTGGTTTTTTTGTATTTTATGTTTATTTTTATTTGTTCGTCTTATTTCTGTAAATATTAATAAAGATCTATTTTTAGAAAAAAAGTAATCTTGTGGTGATCGGCAGAGGTAGCCATTCCTAATCAGGAGGACACCAAAATGATAAAAAATATGCATCATGATATAACAACGCAGGCTTCATCTTTTTATGTTTGTATTGCATATCACACACAAGTACTGTACATAAGGGACAGAATTTGAACCACAATATTGCAACACACTTTTCATTACTTTTTTCTCTTTCCCCTGCAGATGCTTTTGGTTGTTGTAAGTTCCACTTAGAAGATTTTGGGTCGATGAAATTTTTTTATATGAAAGTAACATAAAGGGATAGAATGCCTCATATAGGCAGCCTTTAAAATATACACACATACAAACACACACACACAGAGGTGTGTGTGTGTAAATGCTAGAGGGACCACATATGCATTTGGAGACAAAGACTTCCTCCCCTTTCTGGAAGAATGTATTAAGGTACTTCCTATGCCTCTTTTGAATTATATGACTCAGCAGCGTTTCTATTTCATTATTTAAATCATCATCATAGGTGGATTTTCTTCTGATATCCTGAATTTAATTTGAAATACGAGACAGGCTTTGTCACTAGATTAGACCCAAAGCCTGTCTGGTCCAGCTTCCTGTCCATAAATGAGGACCACAGCCCACTCCTGCTTATCAACAACCACCTCCACAACTAGAGGAAGGACACAGCTCGGATGAGCAGGTAGAAGATATGCTGGGATTGCTTGTGCCTCACTTTTCACTTTGGACATTCGTGTCTGATCACACTTGGCCAGTAAAGAATCCTATTCTATTTTACTCACAAAGGACCCTTAAGGAAGCGTATGTATCCTCAGTTCACAAACATACTTACCAGGCTCTATGGTCCTTTTGCCCATCAGTCCAACAAAGAAATCATGCATGTCTCCTATGGAAATATTAGGTTTATTAGACAAAGCAGTTTTCAACCAACTGGGAAAGTTAAGATATGCATTGCTGTATGTGTACATTAAACTGTGACATACACATTACAAAAACTTCTGGCAAAAAAATAGGTTTTGCTGTACAGACAAATCTCTTTCGTATACTGGAAAATCAGAAATGTATTTAATAATCTAAAAATCCCACTGAACTAAAGAGTTACTATGCAGACTTAATTTCTTCTTTTTTCAACCCTGTATCTTATTCTCTACATCCTCCTCCATTGGACCTAGCTAAGAATTAGAAAGAATTTTTGCACCTGTCATTCTAAGACTTAAATTCTTCACTCGAACTGAGGTATGGTTGGAAATCCTAACCTCAGTGAACAACCATGGTAAATGTTAAATTTAAAAGGGAAACAGGTGAAACAGAAATTCCCTAAAACTCAGAACTGGCTGGAGGTAGCACAAAGCTGGTTTGTTTTGAAAGAGGAGTGCATTTAAAATAGCGCCAAGCTGATTTTCTCTTCAATTCAAAAGGTGCCTTCACCTTACTACATGGCTGAAGTTATCCTGATTTTATACTTCTTTCCAGTGGTAGATCTGTACTACTAAAGTTTATTCAGTCAGAAACAATAATAGAGAAAGCAGTATTGCAGAGATCAATTGATCAACTTACGTTTCTGGGAAGAGGCAAGGGTCTGGGGATCTGAAAAAAAATACAAAGCAGAAGGCTCAAATGCACCAAAACCATATGCATTGTCAGATACATAGATACACACTGAAACATAGATTCTCTCTCTCTCCCCCCACATCTCATTTCCACCCCCTCTCCCTCCTTCCCTCTCTCTCTCCTGTTCCTTTCTCCAGATTCTCCAACATTTTTGTTTTCTTCCCAATCTTTGTTCCCATTCTAAAACTCTCCACTTTTACTCTCTTTCCATTTTCTTATTTCACTTACTGCTTTTAAACAGATTGAGTTGACAATTTTTTTCTGACCTCAAACCAAGCTTAGCTTACTGAAGACAGAAGAAAGTTTCTAAAGTAAAGCCAGTCCTTGGAGTACATAACCTACAGCTGAAAACTTGCTCCTTTTTTAACCCATCCCATCCTGGGTTAACATGTATAGGTAGTCTTCAAACTGATTACCATAACTGAGCCTGAAATTTCAAGCAAGGCATTTATTGAGTTTTGCCCCATTTTTACGACCTTCGTTGCCATAGATGTTAAGCTAATCTCTGCAGTTGTTTAAGTCATGCAGTCATTAAGTGAATCTGACTTTCCCCATTAATTTTGCTTGTTGAAAGCCAGCTGGGAAGCTACAAGATGATCAACTGATCCTGGGACACTGCAACTGTTATAAACACATCCCAGTTGCCAAGCGCCTGAATGTTGATCACGTGACCATGGGGATATTGCAACGGTCGTAAGTGTGAAGACCGGTCGTAAGCAACTTTTTTCAATGCCGTTGTAACTTCTAATGGTCACTAAGCAAATGGTTGTAATTCAAGGATGGGTTCGTTTTAATGTATTTTAATTGTAAATTCTTACTGTTTTAAATTTTTAAACTCTATTGCATTTATTTTTAATATTCTTAGGTTTTTATTGTTGTTTTGTTTTAAAATTTTGAGCCGCCCTGAGTCCTTCGGGAGAAGGGCAGCATATAAATGCAATAAACATTCAAACATTCAAACATTCTCTCTCTCTCTCTCTCTCTCTCTCTCTCTCACACACACACACACACACATCTCTCATCTCTCTCAGGCCAGTCTGACTATCAGGGCCAATTTAAGAAATATCATCTCAGAATTGGACCCTTGACTTTCCCCTGGTACTTGCTGTCCATCATTAACACTACAAAATGAAAATGTCAAACTATCAGTTCAAAACGGAATGGACAAAGAATGAGAATGGTTCTGATCAGTTGGGGTTTTTTTAATCTCTTCAACAGCCTTCTTTCCTAGCATCTTCTTTATCCTTTGTGCTTTGCTTGTCTGGTTTTCTGTGCAGGAAACAAAGAAAGAGCATTCACAGATGCTAGCTGAGCAAGAAATGGAGGAAACTGGGAACAAGAGATAGGCATGGCAGCAGGCAGATGATAAAATGGCCATTAACATGCTCATTTTTTATTTATTTTATGTTTTATTTTGTTTATTTGTCGAGTACCTATTAGATAATATATATAAGTGAAAGCATGAATTAAATACATAAAATGAATAAAATTAAAGGAAATATTAGGACAGGGACAGTAGGCACGCTGGTGCTCTTATGTACGCCCCTTACAGACCTCTTAGGAATGGGGTGAGGTCAACAGTAGACAGTCTAAGGTTAAAGTTTTGAGGATTTTGGGATGAAACCAGAGAGTCAGGTAGTGCATTCCAGGCATTGACCATTCTGTTGCTGAAGTCATATTTTCTGCAATCGAGTTTGGAGTGGTTCACTTGGTTTATACATATCTATGTTGCTGTTGCTGGCATCTTTTTCTTTCTACATTTCCCAATATTACAACTTTCTCTGATCTAAGTTTTTGCATAATGCATCCAAAATTTGGTAATGTGAGCCTTGGGTCAGAATTTAAGGTTGATTTATTCTCTGGTTGATTTTCTAGGCTATCGGTAGTATTCTGAAGACTTTTCTCCAACATCAATATTCAAAAGTATCAATACTCTTTCTAACCTGCTTTTTCCAAGTCCAACTTTTATTTCAACACCGTGTTACAGAGAAAACTATTGCCTGTATGATTTGATTTTTCTACATAGATATATCCTGGAAACTGAATAACTTTTCCAAAGCCTTTATTGTTTCTCCAAGTGCTGGTCTCCAACCTACTTTTGACTTCAGCATCCATTACCATTGATAGTTGATAAGGCAGAAGCTGTCCACCAATTCAATATCTTCATTGTCTGTTGTAAGACTGATTATTGTATTTGTTGTGATTAGTTTGGCCTTCTTTACTTTCATTACTACAGCTTCCAGATCATTTATTCTCAGAATAAATTCTCATTATTCCCAGAATAGTGTCATCAGCATAGCACAGGTTATTGATGTTCCTTCCTCCAGTTTTAAAACCACTGTCATCTTCTAATCCAGCTTCCCTTTCCCTGTATTTAGTGTACACGATGAATTATTAAGGAGAAATTGGACAATCTCATTTCATCTGTGTCTGTTTTGACATGGTCCATCTGGATTGTATATTCCTGACCTGTACATAAGTTTTGTGTAAGGACAATAGAATTTCTGGGATTTACATGCCTCATATTGACATGGGATAGGCCTTTCTATGATCAGTTAAACACATATCAACTTTTTTTTTTCATTTCCTCAAATGTTCAGCATGTATCTGTAGTAACATGTCATGTTCCTCAAACTTTTCTATAATTAGCTTGAACACATGACATCTCTCTTTCCATGTAAGAGTGAATCTGTATTGGGTGATCTTAAGAATTGTTTAGATATTATGTGAAATGAAGAATATTATACAATAGTTCACACATTCTGTTGAGTGTGGTATTTTTCTTTGGTATTGTTATGGCCTCTTCCAATCTATTGGACATTGTATTTTTCTCCAGATTTTCTGGAATAGTTTGGTTAGAAACTTTACTGATTCTTCTTCTATTGCGTGTTATATTTCTATAGATAGCCCATAAATTTATTTAGCCTTCTAATTTGATAATGACCTCAAAGTTGATTTATCTTAGTCCTCTTATACTGGCGCTTCTTGTAAATATTTTCTAATGGATTTTGGGTGTTGATTGTCTTACTTTTTCTTTCTTTCCATCTTTAATGACTTTGTAATACTATTTCTTTTTTCTTTTAACAGCTCTCTTACATTCTTTAAGCTCCTTCTTGAGATCTTTGTCTTTCCTGGCTTTGACTTCTCTTGGCAATTTCCACTGCCAAGATCATGACTTCAGAGCAATTCTTGATCTTCCTAAAAATTGTGGGTGCATGTTCAAGATTATATTATGGAAACTCTTTGTCTTTGTTCTTCTACTTTAGCTTGACTTGACTTGGAACATGCTGTTCTGACCTACGCTTCCTTAGAAAGTATAAAGCACAATCTTAGTCCCGCAAAATCTCTTTTATTTATACGTCTATAAATTACTTTTATTTACAGTCCGCAAGGCTTGATAAACAGTCTTTCAGAGGAAGGTTATCAAAACCCATGTGGAACACTGCCAGAGAGCTAATTTCCAGACGCAGGGCAAGGCCAAATTTGGCACAGAATCAGAAAAATAATTTTCAAATCTTGAACTGGCCAGATGAACTAATTGCTTCTTGCAAAAATTCATATCCCGTTCGCTCTTCTTTTATGTCTTATGGGAGAGGCCAATCATCTCCAAGCCTTACACCCGAGTTGACCCTGTTTTCTTAATTGTTCTTGTCGTCTGGCAGCTCTGCGCATCTGCACACTGGGAACAGGCTCCCGCTGTTCTTCTGTCTCGCTGATGTCAGACTCCGGAGGCTGCACATAACTATCAGATGACCTTGGCTCCCTCTCTGCCTCTGATGCAGAGCCCTCATCCAAGTTTTCCCCAGCCCCCAGGACTGGCCCAAGTTCCTCCCCAACCTCCTCACTATCCGACTCTTCTGCCAGTTCTGCTGGCTGCCAGCAGGCCACAACACATGCGTACCAGCAGTTTCTGATCTGTTATAGTCAATCCCTGGCCATGTCTTTGCTCTAGTAACTGAGCTCTTCAATCTGTCTGTAGTAATAACAAAGTCTATAGTAATATTATAGCCAGATTGATTTCTATGTACTCTATCTGATGATGTCCACATATAAGGCACCTTGGTTATTTGAAGAATATATTAACAACAAATATATTGTTGGATTGTGGAAAATGATAAATTGTTTTTCTGTTTCATTTCAGTTTCCTAGGTATAAAGTCCAAATATTTTCTTAGCAAATTTAGTGTTCTACCCGCCAACAAGAAACGTAGCTTGCTTGCAAGTTCTGTTGATTTCTGAATGAATCTCAAACAGATCAACCTCCTCTTCTTTTGTATCAGAACATAACTGTGAATGGTTGTCATATTAAAGGGCTGTCCATGAAGTCTAGTATTAACTAGTCATTGACTGAAATGTATCCAAGTATTGTCTCTGTTATATCCTTCTGGCCATGAAAATAATAGCATTCCTTTTTTTTGTTTTTCATGTCTTAAACATGAAAATATGATCTTCTGGCTGAAAATTTCTAATTCCGGTCCATTTCAGTTTGCTGATGTGGCTGATTTATTTCATTTTTCCCTGTAGAAAGCTTTTCAATATTCATGTTCCTTACATTTGGTGTTGTAATTCTGTGTTTGTAACATTGTAATTCTGTCTTTGTCATGCTTCCAGGCATGGCAACAGCAGTAACAGGAAGTATTAGAATGTCTTGTGAATTATGACATCATGTCTTAATTATCAATTCCTGAAAAGCAACAATAGAAATGAACTATCCCTCCTGTTCACGCATCTATATTTTCCAAATGCACTTGATTTGCCTCTGTATAAGAAAGAATATTGGGCTACATAGGTCCCTCATTAAGGTTTATTTTATTTATTTATTTATTTATTATTTATTAAACTTATATGCTGCCCAATGGACTACTTCATCCCTTTAGAATAAAAATAACTACTGGTAGTTAAAAACACTTTGGACAAATTATAGACAGTTAAAGGATGATGCCCGAATAATAAGCAAGTACCAAAATAAAAACTATAACAAGTTTTAACTTCATGCATAAAGTAATAGAATTTCACCAGTGTAATTTTGGGTGATGATTTGCACTCATAGCAACAATTATCTAAAATGTCTACTTATGTGTCAAGAATATCTTAAAAAAAAAAAATTACTACTGCATGCTACTTTTTCCCAAAAATCTAATTAAAATTGATAGAATTATCCACATTAGAAGTCTAATAATTGGCTCTTCTGCATATATATTTGTTCATTTAAAACAAATATTTTACTGGCTCTGTTGCCTAGCTACAGTTTATGCTACCCAAGACTTAGCTGAAAAATAGTTTTAAAAAATTAAGGTAGATAGGTGGATACCCAGTGAATGGACATTTATTCACAGAATGTTTCTATACCTCCCTTATTAGACATAAAAATAAGATGAAGTTGGAGAATTAAAGCCTGTGCTTGCCAGATACAAGACTAAATGAAGCTAAATTTAATGGGAATGAATATGTAGGCAATGCATTCCTACGGCATTATGATAATCTTATTTGTAAACAAATGTGAAATCTTCATGATAAGTAGGGAAATCTCTGCATTAATAAAGGAATAAACAAACAGTGTGCCAATGCTGTTTATATATTCTCGGCTTTGGAAAAGAGATTTTATCATTAAAGAATACCTTGGGCAAAAGAAGAAGCAAATAGCAGCAATTGAATTTATATCCCAGCATAAAATTTACAGGAGGTCTATAAAAATGGACATGTTGGAAGAATGTATGTGGTACTATTTACCTGATTATTTGGACATAAGCTGTACCATTACAATTCTGGAAAAAGATAGAAGAAAATCATATTTTGGAAGAATTTTATGTGAATAATGTGGTTCACTTGTTTATGTGAACATAGCCATAGGGAGGAAAAAATACCATTTATTGTATTCACAAAGCATCTACAAATAATTCTGAAATGCATCTTTGTAAGCCTGGAAATCTACATAGTTTACCATATAAGTATTGTACTCCCCTTCTCTGGTGGTTTTTATAGCTGCAGTCTATGAAAAAATAAACATTCAAAGTATGGCTAATTTTGTAACCAAACTGGGATGAAACTGTCCATGAGAATTATACCCCTTTTGCTTATTTTCATTATTATTTTTAAATAATAATAAATAGGCACATGGGAGTGCTGGGGAGCCAGAGGTCTTGACCTCCCCCAAATCAGCACAGGTTTTTTTGGAATAAACTGCAATTATTTTGTACGATTTCTTAGGAGATTAATTTATCATCCAGTAAAGTTCTTTCCTTTTTCATGTGACATACTGTATGTCTGTACACTTCTGACTAATGCATTTATTTATTTCCCACCCCCTATACAATAAGGTGTTATGCCAGTGTTTCTTAACCTTGGCCACTGGAAGATGCTCTGCTGGCTCTGCTGGCTGGGGAATTCTGGGAGTTGAAGTCCACACATCTTCCAGTGGTCAAGGTTGAGAAACACTGTATGCTATACTTTGACCAGAAGACTTGGGATCAGTTCTCCAGATGGACAAAAAAAGTTCTTTTGGACCATCCCCCTACATATACTTGATTATCTGTATTAATACAAGGTTTCTTCTTCCCCCACATGCACACAGAAACAATAATTGTTGTCATTTAAAAAATAATTAGGACAGGAGCCTACTGATAACCCCAAAACTCTCTCTTCCTATTCTATTTTCTCTCTCTCTCTCTCTCTCTCTCTTTTAACTTGAATTGTCTTTTATTATTGACATTAAAACTTTTAATGAAAGCATTATTAAACAACAGCCTTGGGGGGAAATAATGAAAATAAAGGTTGAATTAATATGAAATCTATGTTTTCTGGAGAAAAATTGTTTTTTGATTTTTGGGGAATTTTGGAATGAACATCCTGATTTTTGGGAGGATCACAATAGGACTCCTCCAATGAAACAAGATAGAAGAAGATTTTTTTCCCACATATGTTCCCCTATATTAGAATACAATCCAGGCTGTATAGTATTCTTTTTCTTCTTTTCCTGTAAGACGACCAAAACCAAATGTGTGGGGCAGTCACGTATTAACCGTTAAGCAGACTAAGCACGTGCTTAGGGCACCAGGCCTAAGTTGAAAAAGAATTTAAAAAAACCAATGAAGACTGGTTCTTCATTGAAAGGAGCGGGGCACCAAGATTTGTCATGCTTAGGTCATCAGTGAGCCTTAATCCGCCACTGGTGTGGAGCGGATGGGTATAAGTGGGGCTGATAAATAGGTTAGAGTCTGTTTTACTGTAATCATTTGCTGTTTAGATCCCTCTAATGTACACTGTGTGTGGCTGCCCCTAAGGCCTTTTGGAAGCTACATTTGGTCCAGCATGAGATGGTGTGGTTAGTTATGGATGTACCACATAACATTCATTCATCCATTTAATACCTCAATTTTGTGAACTGCAAGGACTCCTTATAGGATTCTGGATGCAATTCACAGTGTTCCAGTGGTGGGTTGCTCCCGGTTCGGTCCGGTTCTATAGAATAGGTAGCGGTGACGCTGTAACATCACCAAACCAGTTCTAATAGTCCCGAACCAAAGCCCCCCGTACTTACCTGTCTGTACTTACCTGTCCCTGCACGCAGCACGCAGATCGTGCTTGCACACATGCGCAGGAAGCTTTTTTTGAGTTTTTGCTTAAAAAAGCTTCTGCGCATGTGCAGGAGCGCCCATTTGGCATGTGCGCTGAACATGCGCTCTGCGCGCTCCAACCACGCGCGAAGCACGTGCACCTACAGAAACGGTAGCAAAGGTAAGTAGAACCCACCCCTGCAGTGTTCATTCTACCTTTAAAGCCCTTCCTGGAACAGATTATCTGCAGGAGTTTCCATATCTCTTGTCTCCTTCCCACAAGATCCAGCAGGGTAAGCATACTTCAGATCCCTTCTTTGGATCAAGGCAAGCTGGTAGGACTCAGGAAACCTGTCTTCTCTTTCTCGGTGCCAACATTTCAAAACAAGTTACCTCCCAACTTTCAGACTGCCCTATCCAATTCTTTTGGCCTTCTATATGGCCTTGAAAGCCTGGAGATTTTTGCCCCATTACGATGGTCAATCATTTGTTAAGAGACTGTTTGAAGCCATGACAGCACTGAACAAATGATGATCAACCTTAGTATTCTGGCCATGCCAGCATCCCTGCAGGTATGTGATCATGATAAGGGCACTTGTCAACCAGTTTGCACATCAGTGGATGCAGCACTTCACAATGGCATAGTCTTCAGTTACAACCTTGCCTGCTGACTATCCCAGAAAGTCAATGGGGAAGCCAGCAGGAAAGGTTGCAAGTTAGAAGGGTAAGTCTTCTTCACATGTGTACCCTCTCCAGCCCCTGTGCTTATGCTACATTGGCCATTCATGCACTCCTGTGGGCTCCCTAACCCATACTATAACCACGCACTGTTCCTGACCTGCACTTTGCTTCTCACACACTCCTTCATAGTCTCATGGCCTCATCTCAACCTATTCAACATCTCTCATACATTCTCTCACACAATCTTGCACTCTTGTAGGTCAATCTCCTTGACCTACACTGTGCCTCTTATGCACAGTGTGCATTCACCCTGACCAATGCTGCATCTCTCACATACCCCATCAGCTCTTGCACCTCCTCCCTAAACTTCCCTAGCATCCTTGCAAAATTCCTCACTTCCTTCCTCTTCCAGCAGCAGTCACTCATATGTCTTCTGGCCAGGGGTTTATGGGATGCCAGCAGGAAGTTGCCTCACCTAACAATCATGGGATTGGGTTAAAAATGGCAAAAGGGATTGTGAGGATTGCCATCACCAAACAATATAGTTGCACTTTATGAGCACATAGTTTAGCAATGGAAATTTTGGTTCCTATTGTAAGTCAAAGACTACCTATAATAGGAGCAGTAGGTTGATTGAGCCCATTCTGTAATAGTTTGGTGATTTTGAAAGTGTTTGCAAATTGACCCGGTTGTGTTGCATTATGCTTGATGGTTTTTAGATTTGATGGTTATTTTAGCAATTAATCCTATATCAATACCCATAATTGCTATTTGCAATTCATATAATTCAGTTGAATAAATAAATATGGAACTGGTCATTATATGCCTCATATCAGAAGAATACTATCAGAGTACAGAGTACAGGCAATTATATTATTAATTAATTAATATTAATTAATAGCTGATAACATTCATTCAAGATCCAAAAGCAACATTAAAATTAGTGGGGGAACACCAATGAGGTATTTAGATGCCTCAAACCAGTGAAACTTTTCTCATTATATAATCTTTATTTTTTAAATGCATGTTAGTAAATTAATTGGTGCCTCATACCAGCGAAACCTTTTTCAATATAATCTTTTTTAATGTATTTTATCTAATTGGTGAAGACAGTACACTAAGTACAATTTGTTTCATAAAGTGGAAAAAAAAATCCCTTCTCGACACCTTCGATTCATAAATGCAACTACCTTATCTATTTTTAATAAATTTCAATAAAATATTTGGTTTTTTTCCCCTCCAACAGCTTATGTAGTATTCGCTGAATTCCATCATTGTAGAGCATTTTCCCCTCTCTCAAGACTCGCTTAAGGAAATAAATAGATTTTCAGTGAGAAGAAACATTCATTTTTAGAGGTTAAAGTATTGCGTCAATAGCATTAGATAGAGTAGAGATGAAAGATTGTGCATGAAATACAATGAAAAATAATTTGAACCTTGGCACCATGTACACATTTTCCTTCTTTTTGAAGTTGACATTATTCTAGCTGAAAATACGATAGGACATCCACATTGCAAGCTCCATTAAATAAAACAAAAGGAAAGTTTGATGAAATGACAAGCACTCTTGCGTTGGGAAAGGAGCTTCCATAGAAGAAAAACCGCAAATACCTAAATCCTGTTGTATTAATGTGACTAGAGAAGAAAACTGAATTTCCTGCTTTTTTTTCTTTTCTTTCTTCTTCTTTTCTTTTCAAAACAAAATTGTCATTGATCATCTCAAGGCTAATCCAGATCAAGTGGACAACACATGGGCCAAATGGGAGAATACAGGGATCTGAGGACAATATTATGCAAAGAAATTTATTTATTTATTTATTTGTTTGTTTGTTTGTTTGTCAAGAACATATTAGGTAAGGTATATATAAGTATAAGCATGAATTCAATACATAAAATAGATACAAATAGAGGAAATATTAAGACAGGGATGATAGGCACGCTGGTGCTCTTATACATGCCCCTTACAGACCACTTAGGAATGGGGTGAGGTCAATAGTAGACAGTCTTAGATTAAAATTTTGGGGGTTTGGGGATGATCTTTTTTTCAAGCTCTTCTCATTCCACTTGAAAGAGAATTTGCTTTAGGAATTCTTGCAAAGGATAATTTCTCCTGGGTGGATTAAGGAATCCTTTCACTTATTTAGTGACAGAGTAGTTTAAGAATGTCTTCAGTCAGTTTTTCCAGATATCCAGTGCCGTATCTTTTTAGCCTTCAAATAAATCTGAAGGAGTCATATGGCTTTTTCCTCCTATGGTATTTTTACAGTAGCAATTCTATTGAATGTTATCACTCAGTGGGAAGTCCCGTGCTTGAGAAATTGCTGGAGATTTTCTACTCACTCTGGAGAAATTCTGAGAAATCATACATCCAATTTATGGAACATCCTCTCCTCAAGAGGTACAGATGGGCCTTACTCTAACAGCATTTTGAAAACTAGTCAGAACAATTATTCTAACAGATACCTGGCCTTCATAGAACGGTAAACTAGATGAGTTCATATATTATTTTTATTATTTGTATCTGAATTTTAATATATTTTTTATCATGATTTTGTTGCTCCTTACTATCTGATTGGAGTGTGCTATAAGTGTACATCAATCAAATAGTTAATCCAGGGGTCCCAAAACTTGGCAGTTTTAAGACTTGTGGACTTCACCTCCCGGAATTCTGTAGCCAGTTAATCACTCTGCCATCAAATTAGATTGAGAATGTCAAAAAGTGTGTAGGTGTGTCTCTTTAAGGGACTTCAGTCACTCCATTTTATCTTCATTTCCCTGCCCCAGTGTTGTAGTCAGCCAACATTCTATGGTTATTATTTCACTGTTTCTATACGGTAGTTGTTGTGTTATATTTTAGGTTCACAACTGCTTCAAGACATTTTTTCCTAATTCATTGCGGCTCTTAGGGTTGTTGTTCACACTCCTTTCACCACCAATGGAAAGGTGACACCATTTTGTTCTGAATGTAGGTAAAATAATAAAAATGATGTAAATTATATTTAAATAGAAATTGAGCAGATAAAATAAATTGTGTGACCATTTGAAAACAAAATGTTTAATATTGTTTAACAATGCATTTACTTAATCAGCTATTGCTCTCAGCCTACATATTACTTCAGAAGAATCTTTTGACAACATTGTAGGTAAAATTGCTTGAATCACACATTTTTGAGCAAGGTATTAAATATTTTGCAAAAACTGGTATTAATAAAACCTCAAAGATCCAAGAGTAGGATTTGAAGTTAAATATATATATATATGTATAGTTTATTCACTTAGCCTCCTGTGGAAAAAATAACAACTGCTGAACTATTAAATAGATTTCTCATTCTAAATGGACCAGAAAAGAGTGACAAGCTTGGATACTAGCTGATAAAATTATTACTCAGTAATTTATTGTACAAGAAAAGTGTTAATTACTTTTAAGTGTGTGCTCTGTTTTCTGAGAATGTGATATACTTATGCATTTGGGTTAAAGGAATACCTTGTTTTCCCTATCTATCCAGCTTCATAATGAGATAGCAGAAAGCATTTCACTGCTTTTGAAAGGTGCACCTAATCCCTTACGAAATTGAAGATGAGCTGTAGCAATCAGCATGCCTTTGCTTCAGTCATCTTATCACAGTTTTACAGCTTTGTAATTCTTTCTTGCCTTTTTATTTTAACATGGAATGTGTTGCCAAAGTGAATTTGAATTATATTAATCGAACTTCCCTATATGTTTTAGTACTATAAAGACCAGTTATTCCACCTAGATTAATCTTTCAAAAACTAAAGTGACCAAGGGAGGAGGAGGAGGAGGATTTGGAGCATAGAACGTGTTGTGACATAGTAGAAGCTTTGTCAAATCTCTTTCTCTCCCTCTGTCTGCCAAAGGTTATCCGTTTTTTTTAACATTGGTGTATTGGTTCCTACTTCACAGGCTTATAGGGAAAGATATGTTTTAGAAAAAGTGGAAAGACTTTTTATGTAAATGAAATCATACAGTTGTCACTGTAGCACTGCAGCACTGAAAAGAAATATTTCCTATTTTGCATGTACTAATGCAGAGCAAGTGATAGTCTTCTGTTCCAGCAGCTTGAACATTTCTATTTTTTCTAATCTGTTCCAAATGGAATTGGATATAGGACTATTAGATCTATCAAATGGAATGGAATGGAGGGGAGGGGAGGACAAGACAGGACAGGAGATCCAAATGGCCACCAGAGAGAATAGCAAAAGGATATGCAAAACTAACAGTCATTTGTATTTTTGTAGCCCAGATAATGCCAGATCTATGAAACCATCCCCTAACATCTTGGATATGGTGCTCAGAACTTTTCTAAATATTTCTGCCCAACTGAAAATTTTAATTTAACAAATGGGAACAATAATTAAGTACATGAGAAGTCATCAGATCAATCACATTTCATTTGGTCGTAACATTTAAATGAATTAAATCTACTATAAATTAAATTTAAAATGCTAGTCTTTGTTCTAGACCCACTTCCTGTTTAGCTTTGGCTTTGCACACTTTTGAAACTGTAGCTTCCACACATCAACACCAAACAAAGTATGGAACCCCAACTTCACAAACCTCATGTTCTGGGTCTGGGTTTGGGCACCACATTTCAGAGAACTTCAACAGGTTCTGAAAAGGGCAACATATGGGTGTTTAGAAGCAAATAGTCTTGTTAATCTATTCAGAATAATTTTAAAAAATCTTTTACTTGTTTATTTATAAAGTGGGTGACAAAATTAATAGGAAAATAGTTAATATAAATGTCTCACAGAGCCATAGCTATGCTACTTCGTTAACATTTTCCTGTGTGTTTATTACAGTTATTTTTAGTCGAGATGGCGCAGTGGTTATAGTGCAGTACTGCAGGCTACTTCAGCTGACTGCTAGCTGCAGTTCAGCAGATCGAATCTCAC
>JANHFM010001497.1:153346-163670 GCA_032468115.1 Grayia smithii | reverse complement strand
TATGCACCAAGACAAATTCCTTGTGTGTCCAATCACACTTGGCCGATAAAGAATTCTATTCTATTCTATTCTATTCTGTTCTGTTCTGTTCTATCTGAAAAGATTTTTCCTACATTCTGAGGGTTCTGATTTAAGAATCTCATAAAAGCATAGAATAAACTTGTATTAATAATTCAAACCATAGTTTATTTTCTTAGAATGAGGGAACTCTTAATTTAGCTTGTGTACAGAAAACTCTCCTTTCCATTTTTCCCCCTCCCAGGCACCAAGGTTAGGCTGAGAGATAATGTCTGGACCAAAGTCACATTATGAACTTTATTTTACTTATTCATTGCATGGTTTTATATGCTGTCCATTTCCCCTGAACTCAAGGAAGTTTAGAAAAAGAAAACTAATAAAAAGATAGAAGAAGCAATCCATTGGCAATCCATTTAAAGATAATTTGATCCATTTGATCTTGAATGTGCAGCAACACAGCTACATCTTCAACTCTTTACAAAAGGCAGGGAAGTTTTGGGCATTTTTTATCTAAGCAGACATGTGTTCTCCAATATGGGGGAAGATACAGAGAAGGCATAGCATCAAAGCCCACTTCCTAAACTACATGAAATACAGTAATCTCTCCCTGCAAAAATGCAAAGCATATGCTAAGGTCAAATATGATCAAATGCAGATTTGAATCTGGATTTTTCTGGCCCTAGTCCATCATGCTAACCACTAAACTATAGTAGCTCCAAGATAAACCACTAAAGTCTGAAAGTGGAAGGCAGAATTGTATAGAGGATGTTAATTCCTATTTCAGGACAATATTTACAGAGTAGGTGACCCAGAGTTAATAGTATCACTGCAGCATCTAGCTGTAGATATTAGCCAATGCATACATTCTAAATGCTAGCTGTCTCAGTATTGTAGCTACTCATTATTTCCAGCAACTTGTAAAATAAACAACTACCATTTTTTTTAAAAAAGTAAATTGTTCCATTTATTTTAATAACATTGAATGATCATGCTCTGCCCTAGACTTCAAGCTACTGCTTTCTCCTTTAAAATGCTGACTACATTTTTAGGAGAAAAAAATTAAGCCAATATAAACCTGAGCTGCTTGCATCATATATTAGCTCTTTGAGGATTACTATGAAAAAGGTCATATAATGTTTTATTTTTAATATAAAAACGTATTACACACAGCAACATTTTAATTTGTACAGATCTTTCGGTCTAGATTTTTTTAAAAAAAATCCACCCACTTAGGGAATTGTTTTATTGTTGAGAAAATACAGCTAGAAAATATGAGTTTTTCATATTCCTTGAAATTTTATGAGATGGTCTGAAATATCCTTTGCACTGATTGGAACCATAAAGCCTCTTACGAATAAAAATGTATATGCCAATCAAAAAATACTGATTTTTGTTGTAATGAAAACTTAACTATTAATATATGCTTTGACAATACAAAGTTCAGTATCATGCAGAACATATATTTTTCCAGTGCAGTATTAATTAAAGAAGAATGGAATCAAGTTGTCCAACTGAGCGGCAAACAAACTATATTTGTCATAGTGCTATTTTGACCTCCCCTGAACTATAGACAGCTCTGACTCTCTTGACCTTTCAGAAGACTTTAAAAAGCCAGTTGTTGCCTGTTTTTCTAAATAATTTAAAATCAACGAATTCTCCAAAACTTTGTTGAAGTATCCATAAATGACCCACTATTTCTGCCAATTCCAAATTTCCAAGACATTTCACAACCCAGCTATATGAAATGCAATTGAATGCATTTTTTCAGTTTACCTAAGCCATAAAACAAATTTGATCTTTTTTTCCAAGTACTTAAAAACCAATTTGTCAATCAACAAATCCTTTGTTGCTTTCAAATTTTTGCAGCACACTTTTATTAGTTTATTCCACATTTGTATATATAACTTAAGACTGTGAGCATACATAATACTCCTACCTTTTTTTTCTCCACAACTATCCTGTTGAACTTAGAGAGAATGGCTGGCTCAATATTACAAAGCCTTTGTGGGTCCTTCTAAATTTATGGCTCCTGCTTAAAGAGCAGGTGGCAGCTTAGGTAGGAAGTTCTTCTCACAGCTCCATCTTGTGCATCAGCCATTACCCGTTCTGGAACATTGATACTTCAATCACTTCTTAACTGGACTAGAGCTATATATCTACTCATCCAATAAGATTTGGTTCAATGTGCTTCCCACATATCCTTTCATTCAGAAAATAGTATCTTCAGATATCATAGAAGTGCGGTTTCTCCAAGGCTTCCCCTCAGTGGTGAAATCCTCTACGGGTTGCCACCGGTTTGCTGCCCGTGCATGCACAGTATGCACCAAACACGCGCTTCGCACAGAAAAAGGAGCCAGTAAGTAGAACAGTGAGAGGGGAAACAGCTGTGCCACGTGATTTAGATTCGCTAGAAAGCAGGATTTCCTGCTTTCTAGCGAATATAAATCATGCAGCACAGCTGATCATTGGAAATACCAGTTGGACCAACTGGTAGCTTTTTTTTTACTACCGGTTCACAGAACCGGTAGATTTTATCACTACCGGTTCGCCCAAACCAATGCGAACCGGTAAGATTTCACCACTGCTTCCCCTTTTATATATCATTCCCACCATGAAACAAATCTCAGCTTGTTGAGGTTCAGAAAGGGCATTAAACTGTGGCTATTCCACTGTAACCTGGAAGTTAGAATGTGGTTGTAGTAATGGTCCCTTGAAAGTGAAATTTCTTAGTTTGACTTAGAAACGTTTCTATTATTTATATGCAACACACGTTGATATTATACTTTTGTTATTGTAGTAGAGTGTATGTTTTTTATTTTGCATGCAAATGTTGGGATATACATGATTCAGAGCCATTTGTGACTAGAATGACCTCTAAGCCCAGTAAAAGAAACAAATTAATACAGACTCTACTATTCTAAAGTTGAACCATATGTTGAACCTAATTTTTAATGCAATAGACACATGTTACTTTTCAAGAAGGATAATATTAGTTTCTGATAGTAGCACTATTCTTGCAATTATCTATACCTTTGACTGTTCTTGGAAATTTCACTAGATTAGTTTTTTCTGGTTTAAATAGTGATTTTTACTGTAGTCCCCATTCATATCACATGAGATGTGCTTTAAATGTATACATCTTTATTATTCTCCACAATTTTGACACATCATAATCTTCCACAGCTGGTAGTATTACTAAAAACAACCAGGATGAGTTAGCACATAAATGCTATATTATGCACAACAGTGACTTGAACATCTGAATGTGTTAATTGCTACTATTAATCATCTGATAGTAACCACAAATGACTATAACTTCTAATTGTCCCAAGCTAAGAGCTTCTTGGAGAAAAATTAACTGATGCAATTATTACCCAGAAAAATTACAAAACTGAAAATGGAGTCAACAATACGGAGAAGTGACCAGGTAATATTGTTATATACTATATTTTTGCATTTCTACAATAGAACAAGTCTAACATCTTCTAGGGAAAAAGGTAGCTGAATGCATAAATATGTTGAAAGAAAACCAACCCACAATATGCTTATTATGTTTTATCACTTGTTGTGTAGGGAGGTAAGGAAAATAGTCTTGATGGTAATATACAAAAATATTACATAGGCAGAAGAGGCTCGAACATTTTTAAGTCCAGAACAACAAGATAGTATTTGGAAGATGCTGAGGCAGATGTCTCCTCAATATACTGAGATATGAGAAACAAGAGGAGATACAATCTCAGAGGCTGACACTTATTTTCTGCAAGCACCTCGATATATCAAGTCCTAATTATGTTAAGAAAATCACCTGCAATGTATGGATATTCTTTCAAACATTGCATACACAAATGCATTTATTAGGAGAAATGAAAGTAGACAGACAGATACACACACACACACTCCAGTTCTGTTTGTGCAAGGAACATACACAAACTAACATAGAAATAGGATGGAATGGAATTAAGATGGGAAAAGATGAAAATTTGAGCTGAATCAAATTGACAGATTCAGCCATCCTTAGCCAAGATGTTAGTGACTGTCTGCATCTGTTCATGTGTCCAACTGCATGAACTGCTTTACCTCACCTTGACAGCCCTAACAGCTTGAAAGAAAAGTAAGCCATCTTGGAAACCATATGGTAGGAGGCTGGTAATGGGGGAATGGAGGGTCCTGCTACAAATCTTCCCCAAATAGCCAAGTTTCTGTTCAGCTGCATGTTAGATTGTATTAAATAGAAGCCCTCCGTAATCCATTCTTCAAGGGGCTTAGCCATGTGTTTCCCTTGCCAATGGCTGTCTAAATGGTTGCTTTAAAAAGAGAGGAGACATATATGTTGCATTCAAAAGTGTTCTGTAACTTATCTCTATTTCTCAAATGGATGTAACTTATAAAGTGGCGTTAGGATCATTCTTTCCTTCATTTTCTTTTTAATACTTCTTTCCACATTTTTCACTGATTTTATCAGGACAATTATTTCACCATCTTTTTTTGCCCAACAGACCTAATCAAGAATCTGCACTTGCCGTAACATTTTGAGAATGAGCAGTTACAAAGACATAATGAGAGCTTGTTTGATGTAATGGTTAAGACATTAGGCTTTAGGCAGCTAGGAGACTGTAAATTCTAGTGCCTCCGTAGGCACAAAGCCAACTGAGTAATCTTGAGCCAGATCTCCCAGTCCTAGGAGGCAGTGGCAAACCACTTCTGAAAATCTTTCCAAGAAAACCAGAGGGTTTTGCTCAGGCAAATGTTAAGGAACATTTAAATGATTTATGATGTAGGGTGTATACAGGGAGGAAATTACTGCTTTCCACTTTTCTTAAATTAATCAGTCCCCCAGTGACATGCAACTATGCAAAGTTTTGTTACGTTTAAGACTCCTACTCAATGGGTCATGACACAGAGGATAGATTCATATATTGAGCAATGACTGCCTACAGGACAAGCAAACTTCTTCACCTTAATATTTTTAGCTTTTGATAAAATAATTTTAATCATGGTACAGCTTAATAGTCCACTTTCACCATTTTTTATCCTTTTGTTTATTTGGCTGTTGTTTTATTATTAGACTGTTTTAAGTTTTTCTTCTATGGAACATTCTCAGATCATCTGGACACAAGTTGAGAGTTCAAACAATTGATCTCAATCTCAGCTTGATTTAGGTTCAGTGGATTGGGCAAACTCATTTTGCTCATTTAATTATAAATGTGTTAATTCAAGTAATTATGGAAGAATTTAAGTATCTATCAGGAGTATAAAGTTCAAGGCTTTGCAGATGATTTAGCTTTTGTAATTGAAGACCCTGTGTCCTCAGGACCAAAATTAAATCAGAGGATTGAAGAATATGAAGAGGTTGCAGGATTAACAATAAATAAACAAAAAACAAAAATGATATCCAAAAATATGACAAAAAAGCAAAGAGAAGAAGTTCAAGATTTGATGGGAATTGAGTATACCAAAAAGATAAAATATTTAGGGATCTGGCTGTCTAGTAGATGTTCATCCATTAAAGAATTGAACTATATTAAATTATGAACAGAAACGAATAATCTACTCGGCAGATGGTCTAAACAACAAATTTCTTTATTGGGATGAATTGCTGCTAGTAAGTCATATATTTTACCAAAGTGGAATTTCTTATTTCAAACAACCCCAGTAAAATTAGACAAGAATTTCTTTATAAATTTGGATAGAATTATTTTAAAATTCATTTGGCAAGGGAAAAAATCCCGCATTAAAAAAAAGATGCTCCAAGAACACAAATCAAGAGGCGATTTAGGATTCCCTAATTGGGAGCTATACCACCAGGCCTCAGCCTTGGTATGGATAAAAGATTGGATTATCCTCTCTAGACAACGTATATTGATTATTGAGGGACACGATCTGCTACAAGGTTGGCATACATATTTATGGTCAGGGAAGGGAAAAAAGGATAACCACTTTAATAATCACTACATAAGGGGAACTTTACTTAAGATATGGAAAAAGACTAGAGATCACTTCTATACCCAATATCCAAGATGGCTAGCACCAGTTGAAGCAGTGACCTATCTGACTGTCCATGATACAAAGAGAAATTTAACATACGGAGACTTGATGGATGAAGTGGGAAACATTATGACTCGAACAGAATTGCAAAGGAAAGAGTGGGATATAGACTGGTGGTCCTACCTCCAAGCTCAATCAAAATTTTATAGTGATAAAAAAGAATTAGGAATATACAATCGTAATCAAGAGATAGATACAATTCTATTAGGCCCAATAACGAAATTTATTTCCAAAATGTATAATTTATTACTATATAGATTCATGGGAGAGGAAATTCTGAAAGTCTCAATGATCGCCTGGGGGAGGAATATAGGTAGAACGATCACCTTAGAAGAATGGCAGACAGTTTGGAAAAATCTTTGAAAAGGATGGAAGGATATCCTCCAACTATAAAGAAAATTTGTATAAAATGATACACAGATGGTATATACCACCTGCTAGATTGGCTAAGATATTTCCAACACTCTCAGACTGCTGTTGGAAGTGCAAAGTGGCCAAGGGATTGTTCTTTCATCAGTGGTGGACCTGCCCAAAAATTCAGAAATTTTGGATAAAAATTAAAAACTGGTTATTTCAGATAACAGGTGTGATTTTCCCACTCAAACCTGATCTCGGCTTCTCCGGCATCAGAAAAGCTGCAAACAGCCGGCTGGACACAAATACTAGCCAACACAGGCGTGGAGCCAGACCGTAGTTTATTGAGACCTTTTAATAGTCACAGGTAAGCAGCCAGAACCAAAACAATAGTGAGGTTAGCGCTAGGAGCTCCTGCCTCCCAGCGCTCTTTAAAGCCCCAGAAAGTGTTTCATCAGGCCATAAGATGTATATGAAGGTTAACACCAGCTGACAGCCTTGGTTTCACATTTTTGTGTATATAATAATAATGTTACAAAAAAAATGAACTTGTACCCCTACATTCACAAGAAAGGAGAAAAAGTATCATTTGACACTAAATTTTCATTTTGATTCCTGAACCTGTATTTCTAATGATTTTCCTCTTGTCTCATTCAGCTCTGATATTCCATGTTTCTTATACTTTACAACCAGTTAGAATATTGGAAAGAAGTTATACAAAAGCTATAGGATTATTAAATTATTATTATAATTCACAGCAAATACAGTTGGACAGTGAGTCAGAAAGTTGATGACAACTCCACTCTAAACTCATCTCCATTTTCTCTTTCATGTGATTCAGAGTGAAAGGGATGCAAGCCTCCCTGTGCATCTATATATACATGCAAACAGATGATGGAACCAGAGAGGAGCAGAAACACACGCATATACACAGTATGTTATTCTTTACAGAGAAGAAAGTACAGATACCTCTTATGGCTACTATTGGTAAAGGGGATGGAGGAATTGCAGAAGTCATGCTCTCTAATGTGTTACTTATGGCAACAGAAAAACAGCCTAGAATGTAAGGAAACATGAGTGAAGGCAGGAGATGGAGGAAAATATTACAGTAATACAGGATGCTTTAGCCAGGTTATCTTTCTTCTCTCCATTTACAGTATGCAATCCATAACTAGGGATAGTAAAACAGAAATCCATGAGTTAAAGTAAAATAGATTTTCTTGTTTCTGCAGACTTGACACTTTCAAAGATGTTTTTTTTCTGCTCTCTTGGTTATGAAGATAGCATTCATAATGTAAATTGATCCACCCTCTGGCTGTATTTGCTGTTGCTAGTTCATCCAATGAGTGAGAATTCCCAGCCGTATATGAACAGGGCTTTCACATCAAGTCTCAGCTTATGGACATTTAGACAATATAAGCCTGTCTGTTCCATGAAGACAAATTCCCCACCCCATTTTAATCTGCTTTTTGATCCCAAACAATAGTTATGTGATATCTATCATCTAAATCTGAAATAGTGATAAGATACACATATTAGGGCAGTAATATGATTACAGTAATTTGAGGTTGAATACAGGATTTCTTTCCATTCACATGCAGAGGAAGAGAAGCAATTGTCTCTGCCTATCCCACTTACCACTTAAACATCTGTTTTGCTGAAGTAGTCTATATGAAATTCAACTCAAGGGGTGCTTTCACTAGCATAAGAACATAATGGCCAATAGAATTCTTTCTTCATTCTTTCCTTTCTAAACCATAATTCAGTACACAAGGCCCAACAACTTTCCACCAGCTTCCTAGGTCATAAACTGGCCTTTAAACTGAGTCTAATATACAAACTCCTTTTGTAGCCTTCCTCAATAACCAGTATCTTGAGCTCAGGTAGGAATAACTATACCCTATAAGTCCTGTTAATTAATTTTTTTCCCTGCCTTTGATATTGCAAGACTGAAATACTTTCCTAATTACAAAGACTGGCCTTGTAGGCAGTCAAATGTTTTGTATTTGGTGGGTTGTGTTAAGTGTTTCATACTTACAGACATACGCACATACCAACAGACATTAATCATACTATTTTATTGGACTCATTTTAATTTGGTTATTTGCTTCAAAGATTATTACTTGCCTAATGCTCCTGGGTTTGGATAGAATGAAGAAAATCTATTCAAAGAAGTTGAGGTGGACTCAAGTATCATAAAATTGAATGATGAGATTGTAGATTAATTACAATATCTGTAGTCTGCGTAGTATAGTGGGATAAACTGAATGCATGGAGAATGTTATGAACATTACCACTACTCCTTCAACAGGAAGTGTGATTGATTTAAGTAAAAAAAACTTTCCATTTTCTCCATTTCCACTCCCCAGACTAGCAATAGCTATATTCCCTTACACAGTAAGCATCAAACGTATCCTACAAGACTCTTATTCTTGAAGCATCTAAATACCTGTGATATAGAAAAATACCATTGTTCAGCATCTAATTTCAAGGATAAATTTTCAGAAAAGTTTAGATGGTTCAGTAGGTGATATGATTGACAGATGAGAACTTAATAAAGCACCTTCCTATTTGGCATTCAGTAATAGTACAAGAACTTAATCCATGGAGCTTCAGTTTACATTAGAGCTTTTTTACCCCAGCTAACCTAGCATTAAAATAAAACATTATTTCCATCAATATGGAACTTCCATGCAAGCATAAAGTTGGAAGCACGTGCAACATTCTTTCAGGAAGCAATAATGCGCAGGAAGCATTGCATTCAGGGTGTAATGTATTTTTAATTCCAACTTTTGAATGCCCTTGATAGAGATTTTCCAGTCCATCACCTCCTCCTTTTGTCTGTGTTAATGGATTGCATTGATTATGTGATTTGTAAATTTTGCCACTAGTATACATAATAAGGTGAAATTTAATCTCCTAATTGATTTAATTGATTACATTTTGAAATGTATCAAGCTGTAGCAGATATTCCAGGGGTATGGCCTAGTGCTGCATGAGAACTTTAAATTAACTTGCAGATAAAGTTCTTAAAAAATATTTTCTTGATTAACCCATGGGACTTTTTCACACTACAGAGCTTACTCCTACAATGACTTGTTAAAATCCTTTCATCTCTTCCATTTGTACTGCCACTCCAGCATAGATTTCACAATTATTTTTCCTCTCTGCTCTGTTCCCAGATGGCATGAAGGAAGCGGGAGGTGTTGTGCTTTAGCAAAGGTCACCAATAATAATGATATACCTTTGATGTTTTCACACTTTGAGCCAAGATGCTTGTCTTGTGTCCACAAATGCCCTGGGAAGATTTTCCAGGGGATCATTCCCATGCAAATACTCCTTCAGTTATTTTATAGTTACAGTTTGGCAATTTCTGATCTTGGAGCAGAGCTGAGAGAGAACAGCAAACTAATCAACTATGCAAAGGGGCTAGTCCAGGAAACATTAAACATATACCTCTGCCCGTCCTATATATTGCCCCTATAAAAGGCACCATTAACATGATAAAGAAAGGCTTTGAAGACCCCTAGTTTTGTTCAAATATTTCAGCAGTCTCCTCTTATAGGAACTTAGTGAATTTGGAGGAGATGCTCCCATCATTTAGGATCATCCAGCAGTATGGACAAATGATGCTGAAGATTGTGAAGGCAAAGAAAGAAAATGTCACTTTAAAAAAGCAGCCAGGATCACAATACTGAACCAAGGCAAATAATGGGAAAGCAATTTTTTCTGGTAATTTGTGCAACTGTGTTGAATTTGCTAATATCACAGCAAATATCAAACACGTTTCCTAACTTATGATAGAAAAGGGCATGTTAATAGAATAGAATATAATAGAATTCTTTATTGGCCAAGTGTGATTGGACACACAAGGAATTTGTCTTGGTGCATACGCTCTCGGTGTACA
>JANHFM010001497.1:44635-54973 GCA_032468115.1 Grayia smithii | reverse complement strand
CAATGCATGGAAGTAGTACGGGTCTGGATGAGTAGAAACAGGCTTAAACTCAACCCCTCCAAAACCGAGTGGCTGTGGTTGCCGGCATCCCATGGTCTAGAGCCCCCATCATTCGTGATGGGAGGGGAGTTGCTTACTCCCTCTGAAAGGGTTCGCAACCTAAGTATCCTCCTGGATTCGCAGCTGTCTCTACATGATCATTTGACGGCCGTGACCAGGGGGGCCTTCGCCCAGGTTCGCCTGGTGCATCAGTTGCACCCTTTCTTAGACTGGGATGCCTTTCGCACAGTCACTCAGGCCCTGGTCACTTCTCACCTGGACTACTGTAATGGTCTCTACATGGGGCTGCCCTTGAGGTGTACCCGGAGACTCCAGCTAGTCCAGAATGCAGCCGTGCGGGTAGTTAGGGGAGCTTCCCGTTACTCCCGTGTGACACCTCTCCTGCGTGAACTGCACTGGTTCTTTGGTTCGGTGGTTCTTTGAATTTGCTTCAAGGTGCTGGTGCCCTACATGGCATCGGCCCTACATGGCATCGGCCCAGAGTACTTGCAGGACCACATCCTGCCTTCATCCCACCGTTCTGTGCGCTCACATAGGGCTGCCCTCCTCAAGGTACCATTGGCCAGACAATGTCGGCTGGTGGTGCCCAGAGCAAGGGTGTTCTCTGTGGGCACACCGACCCTCTGGAATGAAGTTCCCACTGACCTTCAGACTGCCCTGACCTCCATTCCTTCCGACGTGACCTAAAGACATGGCTTTTTAATCAAATAGGCTGATATGATGGGGTTTTTAAAATTGATTGTTTTAAATTGTTTTAAATTTTAAATTGATTCTTAATTGGCTTTTAATTAGTTATTTAATGTATTTATTATATAATATTTTTCACTTTTAGTTTATTTATTGTTGTGTATCTTTTTAACTTCTTGTGAGCCGCCCCGAGTCCTTCGGGAGAAGGGCGGCATATAAATGCAATAAATAATAATAATAATAATCTTCATCAACCATTCTTCTGTTGTAGATAATGTTGATCCTTTTCACATTTGAGCCATATAGATGCTCTTTAAGGAGTTTTTTTGTGTGTTGAAGCAGGAAGTTCAAGCTTTTACTCCATTCTACTAACTAGGATGCTTGTTTTAAGGGAGAAAAATCTTGATGTTTTGATGAACTGCTGAATTCTGAGGAACTTGATACAAGAACATTGGTATTAACATTTAAAATATGCTCTGCTTTCACTGAAATCCCCGTAGAGTTTTCTAGCTACTCTTTAAGAAGTGTGGTGCTCATCTCCATTTCTTGAAGGAGTCAAGCATTGTCCGAAAATATTTTCCATGGTCATGTGGCCAGCATGGTTATACACCAAAGGCACAAAGAACACTGTTAACTTCCAACTGAAGATTAATGGTACCTATTAATCTACTTGCATTTGCATGCTTTCGAAGGTGGGCAGGCACTGGGGCAAGAACAGGAGCTTACCCTATTGTACAGTGCTCGGGTCTTAAAGCTGGGCTGTCAGCTTTCCAGATGACAAGCTGAGTTCTTTAACTGCTGAGCCATCAAGTCCCCAATTCAATATATTCCACTATAATTAAGTTTTCATAAAGCCCTGGAAATCACTTATTTACTGTTCACATCTTTAAATGCTTTCTCAATGACCAATTCAGTGAAAGCAATTCATGATGGAATTGTGAATACAGCAAACAGAAGCTAAGTTGTTGTATACCTCAACATAAGATTTAGGGTATTTCACCACTGAGCAGAAGTTGTATCTATCCATCTGGAATGGACATAGATGAGATGTGCTACCTTGCTGCATTTACTGCCTCTGTTTCAAATCACCACAATCATCTGATTTCCCTCTAAGGATAAACAGATGTTAGATATCTTGAGGATGCCTTCCAACAACATTGGAGTAAGGAGGAAATTTAACACTGATACAGCTGCGAATTATGTAATCATCTCTCTTCATCAGCTAAGGACAAGATAAAGGCAATGTCCTAGGGACATGGCAGGAAAATATATTGCTAGGTTATGTTTGTCTGTAATTAACAGCATGGGGATCACATAATAGATCACTATTATGATCTAGCTAGATCTGGCCCAGTCAAGATGTGTGTGTTCTTTTTTTATTTTTATAGTTTTAATTTGTTTTTAAACTTTTGAATTTATTATATTGCTGTATTTCTGTTGTGAGCTGCCCGGAGTCCTCTGGGAGTTGGGTGGCATATAAATTAATTAAATTAAATTAAATTAAATTAAATTAAATTAAATTAAATGCAAATGTGGAAAGACTCATATGCAGGAACTGTAATCCATTCACATCTGGAAGACCACAGATTACTTAAAGTCATTTTGGTTATTCAAGTTTTCATTCACTTAGCTTACAGAATCCCTTCTCTCTCCCAAATTCTGAGGGTTTTATACACCCTGGCTTTGCCCTGCTGTAGTGCTTTAGTGTAGCTGCTTGTTGTTACATGTCTTCTAATGGAATACCTTTGCCTGACCCCTTCCTGCATCTCCAGCATCTGAAATAGATAGAAATCCTCCTGATGGTGAACAAACGCTGATAAAATAAATCAGAAAGCCACCTCCTAGATCTACAGTGTGAAATGCATTACTAGAGAAATCAGCCTTTATCCCTTTGAGCTAAATAGCATTGTTTAAAAAATAATAAAGGGAGAAAAGAACATGGAAAACATTCCTTTGATGGCTTTAAATAGCCATATGTTAGGCATAAAAACATAGGCAATATCCAGGAAGGATCTCCCATTGAAAAAGCATAAAGGACATTCTAAGATTCTCAGCAGACAACAGATGATAAATGTATTATGCATTCATTCATTCATTCATTCATTCATTCATTCATTCATTCATTCATTCAAATCATTTATATAGCTGCCCATCTTCTAACCAACTCTGGATAGCTCCTAATTAAAAAGGATGTTAGTAATACAAAAGGCAATTTTGATGCAAAGAAAATCCGGTCAGCAGTAAATACACAATTTACTCAACTTGTATAAAGAATAGAAATATCATAAACCATAAAATATTTAACTAGCTGCAGAATAACTATTCTGTGTTCCTCCATACAATGGATCACCCTTGGATCAAATGTTATCTCTGTGCAATACCTGGAAAATCTTGCTTCTTACAAATTCCAGCTTTCAGCTCATTTTTTAAACTGAAAAGAAAAGATAAAACTAATTTGTTTTCAAGCCTGTTATCCTGCAAGTTGGCTAGATTTTTAAAAGGGAGGAAAGCTTGCCTTTATTGAAAGGGAGGGGCATAAGGGAGTCTGTTTGTTGCATACAGTAGTTGCTCAAATATTTGATCTCTTGCTTTAGACTGAGAGAAGTCTATATATCCCCTGTATGGAAAATCTTGTGAATGCTCTGGGTGGCATTAAAATCCTTAAAGACTACATCAAACTGACTTTCTTTATATTTTAATGTCTACATTCCTTCTCCTTTATTGCTGTTTTCAGTAAATAATGAACCTATTCAAGCCTCCATATCAATATTTTATGTGCTCAGCACAGTCCAAACATAAATTAGCTATATCAAATATACTTTACTATAAGTGGGATTTTTATTGAGAGAGTGGGTAGAGATAGCATGAAATGGTCAAATGGAAGGTGTTGAGGACAGAAGACATAAGAAATAACACTGCAATGGGCAATACTTACATTTGTTGCTTCAGCCATGTCTTCCTCCATCCTCTCCTCTCCTCTCCCCTTCCCTTCCATTCTTTCTATTTTCCTCTCTCCACTTAGTTTTTGGTACTAATGCTCCAGCAATCAAGCGGCCTTGTAGAGCCTCCCAATAGGAGGGTGAAGGAGAAAATATTGCTACTCCAGCAAACTCTATTCTTGATTATTCTTGGCTTTAGTTTTATAACTAAGGATTTAGAAGGTTTCATGTCTGCTAAAAGCCTCCCAAGTAAAACAAATAATTGGCGCTTGTTGTAAAATCAGTATGTAAGCCTATCATACATTAGGATTTGGGGATCTCATTAAGACATATAATTGTGTCTTTCAAGTGGAAGTTATAGAACCATCTGTAATGGTTAAATTTAGCTTCAGGCACTAAACAGGGGTTGGAGTTGATGGCCCCTTTCAACTCTAGTGTTCTGTGAGAACTTCTAAAGTGGAAAAGTGAAACAATTATTATTTTAAAATAAATAATTAAATCTGAACCATGGATGACCATTTTTTAAATTATTTGACATAATGCATTTTATTCTAGCATACTTTTGTCTGTTCAGAATTTGCTTTTACTGATGAAAAAAATGTTTTAACTGAGGTTAAAACACTTTGGTTGTATTTCAGAATTATTATGTGCTGTGATGTTTCAATACAATGAAAGAAAGATAAGCAAACAAGAATGTTAATGTATTTTTTGGTGGCCCTTCAGCTTTCCCTGGTCTCTGAGTTTTTTTAGTTTCAGTATTCAGAATAGCTGGGAGGCAAAATGTATTTCCCCACATTAATTGGTTTTTGTTATCTATCTTTGTGGTAATGAATGCAAATTATTTTAGGGTAGCATGCACTTGCATTAACTTAACATAATATCAATTATTTATGGACAAAAAATCATGTTCCACTCTTCATTCACATCCCAGGGCAAAAGAAGAAAACCATGATCCTATTGGACACACTATTAGGCAAAATGTTCCCCACTCTGTTAGCGCTTACTTTTCTTCTAAAAAAAGGGCACTCTTTAAAGATGTGCACAAATAGAAGTAATACATTAAAACAGAGAAATTATATTGGATTAATTTAATTTTAGAAAACCTCTGTTGTGAAACTGAATACATCAAAGAAAAGAAACACTGTGTTTTTCATTAAAAAAAAAGATTTATTAAGTGCCATCAAGTTGGTGTCAACTTTTAGCCACCATGAAGGTAGATTTTCTCCATGTCTATCTTGTTTCTTCAGCTCTTGCTGTTGGTCATCCTTTTCCTTTCCCAATATTAAAACTTCTCCAGAGAGCTGGGACTTTGCATAATATGTCTGAAGCAGAATACTTTGAGCCTGGTCATTTGTGCCTCCAGTGAGACCTCATTTGGTTAACTATCCATTTGTCAAATGTCTATGGAAATTCTCAGTCACCCAGGTCATGGTTGTCCCAAAGGTGTTTTTTCATGAGGCAACTGGACTTCCTGGTTTGTCTTTAAAGACATTTTGCTTCTTCAGCTCTCAGAGCAAAGAAGCTTCTTGGATGAGAAGTGAAACATCTTCAAAGACAAACCAGATATTGGGATATCCATTTGTCAGTTTTCTTAGTCTACAGTATTCTCAACAGTCTCCTCCAACATCAAATTTCAAAAGCATAAATGCTCTTCCTAACCTGCTTCTTCAAAGTCCAACTTCCATAAAGGGTCATTGCCTGCACCATTAGGTTCTTTGTAGGTATAGAGGCATCACAGCATCTAAATTTCTTTTGGTCATTCAAAAGGTCTTCATGGCTGCTCTACCAGGTGCTAGTGTGCGGAGTGTTTCTTGACAATTCGTTCCTTTATTGTTGATGGTTGATCCTAAAAGGCAGAAGCTATTTACAACTTCTGTATTTTTATTGTCAATTCGAAGGCTAGTTGCTGTACCTGTGGTTATTTGTTCTTCTTTATATTTAGCTTAGTACAATTTTTACACTGTGCTCCTTGATTTTTATTACTAGAGCTTGTAGATACGTTGCATTTTCAGCATTCATCTGAATAATGTCAGCATAGTGCAGATTATTGATGTTTCTTCCTCCAATTTTAAAACCAAGGTCATTTTCATGAAACCCACTTTCCCCTAATATATGAGGGGAAAGTTTTGTCTCACTCCTTCATCAACTAGGAAGTCAGTCTGTTTTATCATGTTCTGTCTGTAAGGGGTTTTCTTACCTTTTGCATTGAGGCAATGAGATGCATTGGAATTCCCATTTTTCTAAGCAAATTCCACCAGATGTCATGACTGACACAATCAAAGGTATTTGTATAATCCATGAAACACATACTGACTCCTGTTTAGTTTTTAGTTTTGGGGGAATGTTTTTGCTCTCTCAGTTATCCAAAGTGCACCAATAATGATGTCTTATGTTCTTCAGCTTTTTCTAAACCCAGCTCAAACATCTAGCAACTTTTCTGAGGTCTTAAGATTTTTGTATGATCTTAAGCATTGTTTGGCTGGAATGTGATACTTTACATTTTTATAAGTTATTTATTTTTATTTTGTTATTTCAAAATAACAGTGTTGTCTCATTGAAGATTCTAGAAAAATTTCTGAAAAAAACATTAAAACAACAACTAAAAAGAACATCATTTCATCTATATTGCAGTGAACCATTGCCAAGAACACTCTTGAATTATGTTCTACCCTTTGCTCTGAAGGTTTTAATGAAGCACATCATCTTAGTGATCTTTAAGAATGTTAACAGAGCATTGTAGGGGCAGGGTGATCCTATTCAAGAGTTACTATCAAGAAAACTGACTTTAAGTCCATGCTTTTTAACCTCCGTGGTCAGACAAAGCCACCAAATGCCATCTGTGAATGCTAATGCATACTGATTGCATAGGTAGATTCTACTTTCAGCAGACAGTCCTGAAGATAACAAGCATACTAACCTTTATAGATAATTACCACCACACCTAAGAGTCATGGAGAGAAAAATGCAGTAGTCCAAGTGTGAGATAAAAGCATGTTACCATTGCCAGAAATCAGAAAGATGACTAAATTGAAATCTAGTTTAGTCTAGGCTGACCCAGTGGTATCACCCTTGCAGCCCTGAAACTGGAGAGTTTCTGGACAAGCATCACTTTTCCCTGCTGAGATTCATCTGAATTCTTTTCCCTCTTATCCAATACCTTGGATTCACAGATCTTCTATACACTGTTAGATAGTGTAATTGTTTTTTGAAGAAGAAAAATAACAAAGCAACTTGAAGAGAGAAAGTACATACTAATTCAGCATTACTCTTAATCCTTTTTTTATTTATGTGATATTTTGTATATGTATGTGAGAGGGATTACGTAATTTCAATAGCATATATAATTAAGAATTCCAACCTTCATTCATGCTTCATGAAGAATGTCCATGCAATCAATCCATGAAAAAAAGAAACAAAGCAGCCTATGCCAAGACTGTGCATTAGCCTGGCATAATGTATGATTTCCAGTAGCCTTACAAAATATATGCATTTTAATTTTTTATTTATTTTATGTAATAAACAGATATGGATGCCCACTTCATACGCATGGCTCTAGGCAGCTAACAGTTAAAACAGAATAAAAACAAAGTAAAAACAACCCAGATTAAAACAACATAAATAATACAAAATTGCATAATAGCCAAGAACATTTGTGACATCTCATCAATGTTATCATGAGCAAGAAATGGTCTTGCCTTGTAAATACCTTGTAAATGCTATTATTCCTATTGAATTATTATTATTCCTTATTAAGTATATCATATTTACATATAATGTTGCAATTTCAGCAGTGATCATTGTTAACTAAAACAGTAAAGATTGAATGCATGGTATCTATATTCAATAACATTCATATAGAATATCTGTAAGTCATAATCCTATTCCCCTTGTGGACACTCAATGAATATTTGAATAATATATAACACCAATTTCAGACAATATGATTTACTCAGTGGGAGTGAAGATTCATCAATGAAAAATTAAGTCAGATCTCAGTAATATTTATAGCATATTTGTCAAGAGAGTGAAAAAATTACGTCAAGAAAAGAGATTTGAATATATATAAAGTTGTATCCTAATGGATGGTCCCTCACTTTATTTCTGATCACATTAAAGTTGGGAAGGACATGAATTATAGCTAGTCAGTTTCATATATTCTGCCTATTTTTTAGCAAACTTTAAACTCTTATCCATATGTGACTTATCCTCTTTTTTGTTCTTCTCCCTGTGTTCTATTTAATCAACAAAATCAGCTCACCACACCACTCTAGGTCTATTGATTTTTGTAACATATTTCACAACAACCTGTAAAAAGAAACCAAAATGTGCTGCCTTTTTATTCTTTGAGTGATACTTTCTTTTACTACAGATGACAAAGTGATAGATGTACTTAGTTAACTTCCTACAAAATCATTAATGCCACCCTTACCAGCTGGCTGCCCAGGTATTGGTTAAATTGCTGTCATGCATTTTGCTACACGAAACTCTGCAATACTGAGTAAGCAGACCATTGATTTGCTTTCAGGGTCCATAAAGAATAATAGATATGAAATGTCACAACTAAAGTGGAGTGACTGTCCATGTACTGTATTGTGTTGGACATTTTACTTATTTGCCATCAGAAGAGAATGAAACAGTAAATTATTACCTTTTTGAGGGCAAGGGCAAGACATGAAAATATGACATTAACCTGTTTTTAATGAAAGCATTAGGATAGGGCAGGGAAAAAATACAACTAAGATTCTGTAGATGTAGGAATCTATGGTCCATATTGCAAATATTTGCAGGAGTGGCATGAAACTATGCAGCTGTGAATCCTTGCTTTTTGAAGTCAATCTTTTCTGCTTCAAAAGGCTGGATCTGTTCCATCAACTGGCTCAATCTTGCTTTCACTTACTTCCTTATTCTACTGCTCATTTTCTGCTCCATTTAATAACAATACTGACTGAAGACTCAAAGATTTAATACCAGCACTTCACTACATGTGATTAAAAACTTCACAAAGACTGCCTGTCCCTCTGCCAAGTTGAATAACTGACACTGCAGTCAGGAGAAAAGGAGCTGGAAAGAAGGGTATGAAGCTTAGGAAAATCTGCTTCCAGATGTTGGACAACCTCAGATGCAAAGTTGAGAGGGCCAGGTTCTTCAATCTCCTCACTGATTTTTCTAATGCCAATTTACTTACTACTCTTGGTTCTCAATTAGCACTACATACCAAAGACAGAAAAGGGTTATTGATCTTTTTGCTTGGTCTTCTCACTCCTCACTCCTCATTCTGGACACTTCCACAGAAGAATCATACACCTACTGGATTCCCTGACCTCATAGAGGTGGTGAGTTGAAATGATTATTTCTGTCTCCATCCATTTGAAATTGCAGTAGAACTAGCACTGTATTTTCTTTGGTGAGGTTTTGAAAATGTTGAGCCTGGAGGCAAATCTGCCAATTTTCACATTGGTAAAAATTCCTGCCTCATCCCTACTGTCTTCTCAATTTTATCCTTACTTAATTCACCTGGATTATGCTACACTGAGAAGAGTGCCAAGGATCTGCAAACATTCAGACTAGCTTGAATTAGTAATGGCTATATTTTTCCCTACACTTACTGCAATTTGCTGCTGCTGCCAAAAAGAAAAGAAAACCCAAAAAGCATATCACTGAAATATTAAAGGTATTGCACAAAATGCCTGAGTGCAAAATCTGCCAGCATGCTCTCCTTTCAGGTTAGTAGCTTGAAATGGCTTATAAACAAAGAAAGTAAAGAAAGAGATATTGAGGTTGTCTATGTATGCATGTATTTTAAAAGCATATATTTTAAAAATCTTGTGCACCTGTTGCATCCTTTCTTTCCTGACACCAGCAAGAGTAACTCAAAGCTTCATCAACTCAAGACTAGATTACTTTAATGAGTTCTACTTGGGGCTGCCTTTGAGGACAAATTTCATTCAGTGTAGATTTAGCTGAAGGGTAAGAGCAATATAGCAATGCTATTTCTGTACAATTTCTGCATTGCTATTCCTGTACAATTTCTGCATTGGCTGCCCATGTTTCTAAGTTTAATTCAATGAACTTGCTTAAACTAAAACACTGATGTGTATATCTGTGTGTTCATGGTATCTTTGATACCATCTTTCCAAAATAATATTTGTCATTTTGTGCAATCCATCCTTGTGATGTTAGAGAGGTAGGAATTGGATCTGCTCCCTTTTAGTTTTAAGGAAGGTGACAAAGATTATGATCTTTGGAGTCTAATGTGAATGCACAATTTTGCACTTAATTCAATAAAAAAATTAATGCACTTAATTTTACACAGTGTTAAGTATATATTATTTATTGTTGATATATTTTCATATATTTATTGAATTCATATGGCATACCCATGAGCATGCGGCAAGTATAAATTATATCATCACACAAATGTTCTGACCTGTGTATCTGTATCAGATGTCAATTTTCAAGCGTGTAATGGTGGGCCTTATGTGATGACATCACCATGTTCATGTTGCCATTTGGCATCATAAAGATTTGCTGAAACTACTTGCAGTCAATTGAATGTTATAATATAAATATAATCTATATATACTAAAATGGACACCTAACATCAAAAACGTCATCAAAAAAACACAACAAAGAATGTTCTTTCTGCGCCAAC
>JANHFM010001497.1:0-11838 GCA_032468115.1 Grayia smithii | reverse complement strand
ATTCTATTCTATTCTATTCTATTCTATTCTATTCCATTCCATTCCATTCCATTCCATTCCATTCCATTCCATTCCATCGCCTTCTCTTTCAAATTCTACTCCTACTCATAGTCTACTTCTACTTCGACTTCTATCCCTATCCTACCCTACCCTACCCTACCCTTACCTACCTTACCCTATCCTATCCTATCCTATCCTATCCTATCCTATCCTATCCTATCCTATCCTGTCCTGTCCTGCTTCTTAACAATCCATTGGGTTTGGGCATTTGCAGAAAGTGCTTCTAGCCATCTTACGTTGGCAGTCTAGGTGTTACAAGAACTTCTCTCTGTCTTCCTACCAGCTCCCTGACGTACAACGCCCATGAGATCGACCTGCAGATCATGTCCAAGCTAGACAACGTGACCGTGTGCTGGTATCAGTTGGACTGGATCGTCATCGACAAAGAAAGTTTCACAAGTAACAAATGTTTGCAGGCTGTGCTGTGGCTTTCACATTACACAAGCCACCATCGGCTTAAGTCTGGTTTAGTGCAAGCGCAGCCGCAATACAATGGTCCAAGCTGTAACTGGAGGTTTTCAAGTCACAGGAACAGGGTTCAAACAGCGGCCGAATTCCCACAAGCCACAAAATGGGTTGGTGGATCGTAAGAGGAACCAGGCTTGGGGGTCCAAGTAATGTTTGGTTTGTTATGAGGTATATTTTATTATTTGTTCCAGCAGTCCTGGCATTTCTGTTGACCCTTCAAGGCATTCATACAGTCGGACTGAAATTTCAAGATGTTGGCTGCGACTGGGTGGTCAAATCCCACTACTTGTGAAATACTTTTCTTTAAAAAATATTATATATATATACATAATTTGTATTTATTTATGTATTTTTATACAAAAAAAATTGTATTAGCTGAGAAATAAACAAAGGGAGAGTAGTATAGCTAGTAGTAGTATAGCTATTTCAAGCTCATTTGCTCTCTTCAGCTAGCCATACCTGTGCTCTTCTGCATACCAGGCAGTTGCATTAACCTCTTGAGCTACAAGTTCTCCTTTGTTTCTCAGCTGCCATCAGGGAAGGTTATGTGTGTTTTCTTTTCCTGTCTTTAAGCACCTGATTAACCCAAATATGGGAAGGAGCATACTGCTTCCTTCTCTCTCTATATATATATATAGAGAGAGAGAGAGAGAGAGCAAAATATATAATTTTCCATCTCTTTCCCACCTTCCACTGTAGCAAGAATTCCAAATTGTACTATGGCTTGTGGCAGATTACCAAAGAGATTTTTTAAAAACAAAAAACTACTAGCTAGCTATCCTACGATTCTGGTCATTTTGATTTGCTCTGCTCTACAGTATATACTGCTATTGTTAGGCAAATGTATGAATGAAGCATGTGCACATATGCATATGGAAGGCACACTGTGATTGTGGAGTGTAGAAAATGAAGTTTGCTTGAGATCACTACTCAGTTCAAACAAGGAAGCAGAGGAAGACAATTTGAAACACTGAGTGAGAATCAAAGCAAAGCAAGATGGAATTGTGATGACACTCATGATGGGAGAGAGAGAGAGAGAGTCATCAAAACCAACATTTCAATCAGCATCTGAAAGCTGTGTTACTATTCACATTCAACTATAGACGCATGCTTCAGGGTGGGTTTCACTTACCTTTGCTACCAGTTCGCTCGTATTTAATGACATCTGGGCGGGTGAGCGGAGCCTCCCGCCGCCATTGCTACCAGTTCGCCCAAGCCAGAGCGAACCGGTAGCAACCCACCACTGGCATGCATATCATCTTTGAAATCTGAAATTGAGAATCAGAATTTAGCTGGATGAGGAAACCTTTTGATTTGTTTATTTGAAAAGAATACAGTCTGAAGATGGGAGGCCTCCATCACTGCAAAAGTTGACATTTCATTCTGCAGATTTTAACACATCTATATATTAAAAAAAAAAATAATGTACAACTTTTTATTGTGTTTATAAATTGCTGTAAATACCAGCTGTCCATAAAGTAATGGTTTCTGGAAATGGGCTACACAGTTTTAATACAGCAGAAATGGACAATATTGGTTTGTGCCAGTTAAAACCTAAGCTAAGAATTTCTTTTTTCTACATAGTTTTAGTTTGGCTTTAATAATATCATTTCTCCAAAGACTCTTCACCTTTACCAATAATTTCTATTGGTTTTAATACAATTACTGCAACATTCTGGTCCTGAGATTTGATAAAGTATGGTCTGAACTGAAACTGCCTGCATAAAACCTTTGGACATTGATCACAAATAAGTAAATGGCTTTAAAAGTAAAGTCCTATTCAAATCAAGATGGATTCCTACTGATTTCATAGACTTGACATGTAGTTTTCTTGGCAATAGTAAGTAGTCTCCCATTGCTTTCTTCCAAGATGATTTTATTTTGCCTGCGACCTTGAGATTTTCTGGTCTTCTCTCATCTAAGTACAAACCACATACGATTTTGCTAAACTTTTCAAAATCAGCCAAGCATAGCTAGTTCCTTCCATCTAACTAGCTCAAATAACTTGAGAATGTGTCACTTCTCAGTACATTTTTACAAATAAGACAGGTATATTCATGTTGTTAAATATTCATTAACCATAGAAATTGATGAAAGAAGTAGGGCAGTGGTGGGTTCTAACCGGTGTTACCACCGGTTCTCTTCATGCATGCACTTTGTGTGTGATCGAATGGGCGCTCCGTGCATGTGCACTACATTTTTTCCCAGCTGTAGCATGGCAATCTGCTCTAAACAAGCACTCTGCGCAAGCGCATAGCAGCTTAGTCCAGCTGATGCACGGCAATCCACTAAAAACCACCTATCAGCTGGGCTCAAAAAGAAGAAATAAACAGAAAAATAAGGTAGGGCCGGGCAGGCGGGACCAGCTCCTGGCCGCAGAGAACCGGTTCGGTGACATCACATCATCGCTGCTACCGGTATGCGCTAACCGGGCCGAATCAGGAGCAACGCACCACTGAAATGGGGGCATCTGCAACCCTAGAAAACAGATTTAAATTTGCCTTACAAACCAGACTCTCCCCTTTATAAAAACTACTCAATGTCTGATCTGTAAAAGCAGTTACTCTCAGGAATAAGACTACAACTCAGCCCTTTAACCATAAACATTAGCTCTACAAATGCACTTTCTATAATTCCTGTTTGGCTAGGGCTACTTCAGGAATGAAAGACTCTTTAAAATATACTCAAGATTGCAAAATATTAGGCAAAATATTCAACTAGACTAGTTAAGACCAACTTCCAAATTGCTTTCCTAATTTACAAACCAGAGAAGCAAACCTACCAGCCATTTTTTTTACATATAGCTCTGAAGGAATTGAAACTTCCTCTACAAGGAATCAGGCCAGCATATGAGAACAGGCCTGCCACAGAAGTGCAAATAATGAAGGAGGCAGTTGATCTTCCTCCCACCTCAAATGACAAGAGTTGTTTGTTTAATCATTTAAAAAGCAATGTAACTATAAGAGGAACCCTACGTTTATTGAAAGGGAAATAGTTTGGCCTTTCAGACCTGTATTTTGTCCTGTAACCAAAATAAAATAGAACAAAATCCAGTCACCTGCTGTGGGTTCTGTGTCATTTCCTTGATGGTTAAGCCATACCAGATAAAGACAATCTTCATAAATGGACAACTTACTCTCACGATCTTACAGAGCATATGCAAGCTACAAGCTTGTAAAACACAATTATCCCAAATAATCTACAGTAGTCAAGGGGGATTAAGAAGACTACTGCTGGATGATGGCTACTGTTCTGAAGACCTCTCAGCTCTTTTTGTAATTTCCTCTGCACAACTGAGAGATAAGGGAACTTCTAGAGGAGGTATTCTTAAAATCAGTGGTGGGTTGCTCCCGGTTCGGCCCGGTTCGCGTGATCCAGTAGCGGTGATGGTGTGATGTCACCGAACTGGTTCTCCATGGCCAGGAGCTGGGCCCACCACGCGCCCGTATTTATGTTTCTCTGTGTTTCTCTGCTCTGCGCATGCAGAGAGTGCTTGTTTTGAGTTTTTTTACAAGGAGAGAAGTTAGTGCAAATGCGAGCGAGATGAGCATTCACACGCCAATCACGCGCAAAGCACGTGCATGAAAGAACTGGTAGTAAAGGTAAGTAGAACGCACCCCTGCTTAAAATGCAAGATTAATAGTTAGGACTATGTATGCTAACTGGAAGACAGGGTCCTAACCATTAAACTTGCATTTTGAGAATGCCTTCCACAATAATTTCCCCATTCTGATGGTTCTTCCTCAAATGAGTGTATTTTTACAAACACATTTAATTCACTCCTTTCCTTTTTCTACTTGAAAGGGAATATTTTTTGTACATATATCATACAATGCAGAAGTTCTCCACAGATTACGGAGTACAAGATCTTATGTCTGCTGATCATTGGCCATATTGGCCACAGCTGATGACAATTATAGACCTGAAGCAACTGTTTTTATAAGCTTACCTTATAAGCCAGAACTCTATATTACTGCCTCATATTAAGTTAAGACAGAGAGAAGCTGTGCATAGATAATATATAATAACATTTTTCATTTGCAATGAGCCAGCCTATGTAAATAGATCTTTTGAACCTGGTATTCTACTTCTCATTCATATCCTTGGATTAAACTGCCTTTTAAAGCATTGCTGAATTTTTCATGAGCGGAATAATTTCTGGTTTATGAACTGTATATGTTTTTAAAAGCCATGAAGATTTGCATATCAATATAAAAATATAATAACCATTTTTTCCTTGGGGAATGTTATTCTATGTGGAGACTTTTTTTTCAATAGGTTACCTATTGAAAAAACAAAACAAATCCCAAACTTGGAGCAGCATGTTGCTGAAATACTATAGCAGCTGCTATTTGCAGATGTGCTGAGAATTTCATTATGTGGAATCCTTCTGATAACTGTAGGTTAGTTTTGTTTACTTTGCCAATGAACTAAAAAATTACTTCTGGCCTAAAAACACTGAAACGGCATATTTTAGTACTCAGGTTCTATGATATGGAATTGCATGGAATTTTGTTTCATGCAATTTTGATTCATTATTTCATAGAGGACAGCTTTCTGGAGGAGGCAGGTTCTGTAATTAAGTTATATGACTTGTTAGATGAATCTGAATTTTGCTCATTAAATGAAAAAATAAAAGGTTTTCAGCATGATTGCTCCTTTGAAATTAAAAAAACAAAAAACAAATCAAGAACACCCCAGCACAAAGATAAAGCTAACAGCATCTGTGCCAACTATTTTAAAAACTGCCATTCTAGCAGATACATATTCATATCTGCCTGGACCTCCTTTCCTATCATGGTATTTAAATATTAGTGAAACATCTGGAAACATCTGGAAACAAACAAGGATGTGGATAGGAATAGGAAAACAAGGCTGAACACCAGGGGTGAAATACTCTGAAGTCTGCTACCAGTTTGCTTCACTACCAGTTCACTTTGCGCACGCATGCGCAGTGCATGCCAAATGCACACTTCGCAAGCACACCACAGGCGCTACCGTGCAACACTGAAAAAGGAGAAATAAGAAGCCTTTTCTGAGTCCTAAAAGGTAAATAGAACAGTGAGGGGGGAAACAGCTGTGCCGCACTATTTAGATTCGCTAGAAAGCAGGATTTCCTGCTTTCTAGCAAATATAAATCACGCGGCACAGCTGATCATCAGAAATACCTGTAGTAAAAAAATAGCATTGACATAAGCGAAATAGAAATTGATTAATGAATTGACTGAATTTATATGGCTTGCCCAAATATACCAGGTTGTGGATAATCAACCCAAACCAAAGCAAAATTTTAAAAAACCCACTTTATAATTCCACTATTTAAACAGGCAATCACAAAATCAGATTCATATCTATCTCTACTTGGGAAGCTCCACTTACCCTGTTATCAAAACACAAGAAAACTCTAAATTTGTACTTCTTTCTGAAGACTATCAGGAACACAGCCAGCTATATTCCAGGAGTCAGGCATTGCAATGGAAAAAGCTGGATCCTACCCAATGATATTATTCAGAAAAAGCACATTCCACTCTGTTAGAGAGTATGGAAAAGCAGATACCTTTGGGAAGAGGCAATCCCCACTCTTATAATATGTAAGACTTTATAGGTGTTAACTAGCACTTTGAATTGCATTCAGAAAGCATTTTTTTCTATTTATGTTGAATGAGCTTAAGCCTCCTAGAGCCTTAAAGGAAATTGTTAACAGTAGGCCAGACCTTTATGTATTAATTTTTGAGAAATCTCTCCCAAAATGGGTGAATTGTCTGATGATTGGAACAAGGCAAATCATCAAAAAGCAGGAAAGAAAGATGCAGGAAACTAATCTATAAGAATCTTCGGAAAGCTCTGAGAGTTACATGATCTCAGCATAGTGTTTAGAGATAAATCTGGGCTTGAAGACATCACTGGATCATGTAAAACCTCCATAAATAAAAGTTCCGGAATGGATTATTGTAATGTACTCTACATGAGACTGATCTTGAAAAGCATCCAGAAATTTCATCTGATGCTGAATAGGGTGGCTTGGACAGTTATGTATGCCTCTGAGATGGCACATGATACACTTCTGCTTCACAAGCTGAATTGATTCCCAGTCTATTTCTGAGTACAATTCAGGATACTGGTTTTGAGTTTTAAAGCCTCACATGGCATGTGACCAAGTTATCTGAGAGCCTCTTCCCAATTATATCTATCCATCCCTTCAGACCCAACCAGAGAGTTGTTTTTGCTAAGGAGTCCATCTGGTGGAACCCAAGAGACACACCTTTTCTATTATAGCCCTTACAAATATTATTCCACCTAATGTGAGATTAACCCTATTTCTGCTTAGCCTTCCAGAAAATTTTGAAAATGTGTTCTTCCATTAAGCTTGGGGATCTCATGGTGAGCAAGCAAAATGATTGAATGAAGCTAAAAGATAATTGTCTTGTTGCTATCTTGGGGTTCCTTTATATTTTCGTTCCTTTGTTTTTGTTTTTTATTTTGTTGTTATTTATATCTGATGTGGGGCAGTGGTGGGTTGCTGCTCCCGATTTGGCCCGGTTCACGCGATCCGGTAGCGGTGACGGTGTGACGTCACTGAACCGGTTCTCCGCGGTTGGGAGCTGGGCCTACCCGCACGCCCGTACTTAAGTTTCTCTGCTCTGCGCATGCACAGGATGCTTGTTTTGAGTTTTTTTCAAGGAGTAGTTAGTGTGCATGCATGGAGCGCACATTCGGTGTGCACGCTCCCTTTGCTCACGCAAAGCGCATGCATGAAGAGAACCAGTAATAAAGGTAAGCAGAACCCATTCCTGATGTGGGAGTTACATTATGATATGGCTTTGGCTATTATTGTGCTTCTAAATTTTCAGTTACTTTTTATGAGATGGGCAGCTATATGAATTTGCTACATGCATGCATTCCTGTTCATAGTAACAAAACTTTTCCTAAATTTGTTTTGACTGCTCATATCTTGTCAGATTTGTGAGTATGCTTCTGTGAGGGGAAAAAACTGCATTTAGTCCTGCACCCCAATGTCTACATTAAGGAAGCTTCTATGTTTATGAAGTTTACTTGGGTGCAACTAATCAATGTCAGAATGTTCTCGGGGGGGGGGCAGCAGGAAGCTTGCCTTTTCTGCAATAGCGCCTCTGGAACACCCTCCCTCCTGAAATTAGGATGGTCCCAACCTTGCTGGCCTTTCAGAAGACTTTGAAAATCTGGCTATGTAACTGGGCCTGCAGTCTTTAGTGTGTGAAGGGTCCCATATCTAGTTATGCTGACACTGACAATTATATTTTCTCTTGATTGCTATTTGGCTGCCCAGAGTCACTGGTTTGAGCTATATACCTTGAATTATTATATACATGAATGAATGGATACATTTTATTGTATTCACCTACAGAGTAAACATTTAACTTCATAATTAGTCTAGACAGATTAGGTCAAGGGAGGGAATAATTTGAACAGAGGTACTTAGTCAGAACCAGCATTCAAAAACTAATTTCCACTGTGGTTCCTCGGATCCAGAAAATCACAAGCAAATTTCTTTGCTATACCATTGCTATTTAAAGCTGAAAAAGAGGCTTAATTCAGTGATGCACATGATTATTTGAAGCTTGCTTTCCTGCAGTGTTTATACATGGCATGTGCACAATGGAAATATCAGAATGAGTGTGTGAGTAAGGGAGGAGAGAGTTACATATGAGGAGAAAACAATGGCAGACTGAATACCTAGAATGCCAAAAACTTCATTTGGGGAAACCACGGAAGGTTTACCAGGCATTTGAATGGAATCAAAAACCGGAAATCAAAAGATCCAACAATTTTGATACCAAGGAGCTTGAGTGTCCTGGAATGTTCTGTTATTAGATAAGTTCTTTAACCAGGTGCCCTTTCCTGACAATTTAGATCTTGATCCTGTTAGCTAGTAATGAGATTTGTAATCTGATACAATCTGATTTGTAATCTGGAGAGATTGCTTACTGTGGAATGATCACCTGGTACCAAATAATGAAAGTGGAACAAGGCACTACATCTTCTTAGTTTTGCCCAAAGGTTGGAAACAATCAAGCTCATCCTGCATGACAATTCCAGCACCTTTCTTACTCTGATAATCAGAGTAAAGCTATATCCAGGCAAAAACAATTAATTTCCAAACTGATATTAAACTGAAGATTTTTTTAAAATATCAGGAATATATTACCACTTTCTTATTTATAAGCAGATAATATTGAATAATATGGTGTACTAAACACAAGTCAATCCTATAATTATTTATAGGTACTCTGTGCCTGCACGTGTGTGTGTGTGTGTGTGTGTGTGTGTGTGTGTGTGTGTGTTTATTCAGAAAAGAAAAAATGGGAGTTCTAGGAAACGATTTTGCTCCTGCACAGCTATTTTGTTTTGCAGCAAATGAAAAACAGAACAAGATAATGGCCCTGCTGTCAGATTAATGATCCATCTCTCCCAACACTTTCTCTACTGGTGCTGGACAGCCAGATGCTTCAGGCAAGTTCAAAAGGAGAATGGGATAGTGAGATGGATCTCCTGTTGTTAATTCTCATCATTTCTGTTCAGGTGTACTGCCTTTGCATGCAAAAATGAACATTCCCCTTTTGGCAATCATGTTTTATTGTGCGTGTAGACAGAAATTCCTGAATTAAAGAAAGGCCACACATTTCTCCCTAAATCTGCCGCACTTTAGAACTTTAAACTGTGTTTGTATTCCACTCCAGTGAAGACAAAAAAGGCCATTGAAACCATTAGGTGGGAAAACTCTGGTTCTTCAAATGTTGTTGTTATGACTCTTGTCATGTCTGGCCATATGCTTTATATACTTTTATCCAAACCCACCATCCTACCTTTTCCCATTCACATCCCTGCATGGGTACACTTAAGGTCAGTTTCCAATACCACTGATAGCTCCTCACATTCTATATATCAAAAATTATACCGATGGAAATCTGGTTGAATCACCACCCCTTCAGCCAATGAAAGATTTGTGAGGAAGCAGGTTCCTAGAGTACTGATTCCTGAATCCACGGAATCTCTAAGCACTGAAGGAAAAGTTTCAGGTGACATAAGCAATTTGCTAAAATATCTAATTAATCATACTACACTGACTTTTCATTCAGTGAAATATAAATTACCAAACAACTTTCAGTTCTATAACACAAAATCTCTTAAGCATCTCCCCCAAAAATAACATGGATCCACATCTAAAGTATTATTGGAGTGAGTGGCAACTTCAGAAGAGATAATGAACAAACCACAATACAGTAAGAATCCTAATGTTGCTCAGTGAACATCCCCAGGAGAAATAGGATGCTCATTAGATTTGATATCCAGTGATCCATCTGCCTGGGCAGAATCAGCTCAAAGCCTGAGAATGCTTCAGAGCTACAGAAATATTGAATCACTGAATTGGAAGAGACCCTTGATATCATCTAGTGCAGTATTTCTCAACCTTTTTTTTTTTATTTCCACTTATATCCCGCCCTTCTCCAGAGACTCAGGCTGGCTTACAATTTCAAGCACAACTCAATGTGCTTAGCAAATTCCTTCATTCCTTGTATATGCCTGCTTATTTGGGGGTATTTGCCCCCCCCCAGCATTATTTTTACAAAGTCAGCTTATTGCCCCCAACAATCTGGGTCCTCAGTTTACCTACCCCGAAAGGAAGGAAGGCTGGTGAGATTTGAACCAACACTAATTGCAGGCAAATGGAACTAAGTGAAATCACTTAGCCAGAGCATTAATTAAGTGCCCCATCAAAGCTCTATTAACTTCATTTTCCTTTATAGATTAGCTTTTCAGATGATTGTCCTCTGAAACATTGATGACAATGATGATGCTCCTTGTGACAAAATCTTGGTGGAAATTGGTTTCTGTGGTCTATACCATCTTTATACATCAACCTCTGCCAGTTTGGTGTCTTTCAGATGTGCTAAGTTTCAGTTCCAAAAATCTGTACCCATGGTGGGTAATGTCCAAGCTGTTTCATATCATCCTCTTTTAACAACCCCATAATCCCTTGCATGGTGGAGTCTGGGAAACTGAATGGAGCTGAGTGTTTATTGGTCAGATGCCCTTCCTGTTGCCAATGCTGAATTATATTCAGCTCTCAGTGTGCCCAGAGAAAGAAATATCTGCCTCCACCTAGGATCAAATTCACAGCCTCCTGATTGTGAGGCGAGAGCTCTACCTTTAGGCCATTACACCAGGGAAGCTATTTCACATATTTTTATGAATTGGAATCTGCTAGGCATAACACTTGGCCAATGCAACTTCTTGAGATGATAGAAGATCAACATACAGTACATAATATTGTGCAATCGTAGGGAGACCTAACACCTTTGTTGACAACATTTTAGAAAACCCAACTTACCTTTTGGGGACTTTTTGTGGCTTCAAATTTAGTGGCGAGTTCTAGATTTACAAACCTCTCCCATGTGACGTTTTTGGTCTTAAACATTACCCGTAGCATCCATTGAGGGGTAAAATCAAGGACTTGACATTCATCCAATGTATTCCCTTTATTGAACTGTATTAGTTAATGCAATCAGATTCAGTCACATTTATAAAGCAGATCATCCAGTTGCACTGAAACTGATGAAATTCATTATTACATTTTTATTTATTTATTAATCACTGTCCGGTGAACTGGCAAATCCAATCAAAGCATTTAGTCTTTAATTGTTAAAAAAAAAAAAACCAAAACAACCAAAAAAAGGAATAGTGTAAAAAATAATATATTCAGACAATAGCCAAGCCGTCACATCACGATGCACAATTACCTAAAAATTGCAATGAAAAAAAAAAAAAAGCGGTTAAACAGGGAAGGAAAATAAAGTCCAAACTGGAAGAAAAAAAAACAACATAAAGAACAAAAGGAGTAGGGTGGGTTTGAGGGAATCACTCCTAAATCTAGAACTATCCGTATAATACAAGAAGCAACGAAGGAATAAGCGCATCAAAAGCAGATATTTTTTTTCTTTTTTCTTTTTTATCTAGCAACTATAAATTCAATCAGAAGCAGAAGGTTTAAAGTTCACTTAGCTCAGGCAGGACAATAAAAAATACTGCGCATGGAATACTTTTAATCTCTTCCATTAATATTCATTTCCAGCTGCTTATAATAGCAGCGCCTCATGGCCAAATCATTAGAGTTTTACATCTGGGTTGCAAATGACACTTTGATTGGATGTAATGTTCAAATGGTCCTCCCCACTGAGTTTCCGTCAAGTCCTCCGCAGAGAGGTCTCCTGTCGTGCTACGCTCACTGAGCATGCTGGCTCAACGTGTGGTTCTGGAAAGAGATGGAGAAGG
>JANHFM010001495.1:88332-102455 GCA_032468115.1 Grayia smithii | reverse complement strand
TTGGCTTGTGCTTAATTGTAAGCCGCCCTGAGTCTCCGGAGAAGGGCGGGATATAAATGGGATTAAAAAGAAAAAAATGAAGACACGAGAATTTTTTTTTTATCATTATCAGAATTCATATTCCTCACTCTCTTGTCTATTACATCCACACCTGGGTCCTATGACATATGACCCTTCCTCTGATCCCTAGGGCCTCATCTGTACATATATTCCATCATCTGATCCTTCATACTGTTTCACATTTAAACATAAGAGTACTAGCTGGTGGTAGCTAGACGAAACTACAGGATGAAACATAAGGAAAGTTTGCAATTCTTTCTTTCTTAGTGTTTGGGGCATACAGTATAGTCCAGGTGTTGGCAACCTGCAGCTCCAGAGCGGCATGTGGCTCTTTGACCCCTGTCCCATGGCTCCCTGCCAACCCACTCACATGACCTGCTTTCTACCCTGAGACACTAGCCTGACCTGGTCACGTGACCTTCTCTCCACCCGGAAACTTCTCTGCAGAGCCATGTGGCTGAAGCACCCCTAGCGTTTTCTCCACACTGCCCATGACTGGCTGCTTTTTATGATTCCATGTCCTTCACGGGCAGCTCAGTGCCAGCCACGGTCCCCCTTCGTGTTGGCTCAGGAAGGAGGGGAATGGGGTGGAGTAGCCACCGTCACTGGATGCAGGGAAGGAAGAGCTCCAGCTGTCCTGCGCAATGTGGCCAGCTACTCACTGGAGCATGCAGAGGTGGCAGCAGGAGGAGTTACTGCTGCCACTGCCGTGATCCTGGCTCAGGAGGGTATTCTGCTTGTGTGCATGCATGAGATAGAGGTTAAAGAGAGGAAAGGGGAGAAAAAGAAAGAGAAATGAGAAAATGATGGAGGGAGAGAATGAGAGACAGGAAAAAGAGAGGGAAACAAATGAGAGAGAGAAGGGGAGAGAAAGAAAGAAAGAAAGAAAGAAAGAAAGAAAGACGGAAGGAAGGAAGGAAGGAAAGAAAGAAAGAAAGAAAGAAAGAAAGAAAGAAAGAAAGAAGAGGGAGAGGAAAAAGAGAGAAAACAGAAATGAGAGGGAGGGAGAGGGAGAGAGGGAGAGAGAGAGAGAGAGACCCGTTTCCCACAGAAAACACCAGGAGCCACAAAACCTGGGTAGGCTTGGCTGGGGGGAGGTGTCATGTGACTGGGTGGGAGTGACATTGAGTTGGCCACCCAGGTTTTATGGCTCCTGGTATTTTCTTTTCTGTGGGAAACAGGTCCAAAAGGCTCTTTGAGTGTTTAAGGTTGCAGACCCCGATATAGTCTGTGTCCTTACCATTTTTTACAGATGCTAAATAGATTGCAGGCATGCATGGTCTCTTTTTAGAAGAGGTTCAGTTCATAGCTTCCATCATCCTCTATCATTTGCCATACTATTGTGCAGAAAATAATTGTAGCATTAAAAAGGTCAACAACTCCCAGACTGCTTAACCTTGCTCTATGTACAACAATCCTGGTCTAAAATAGATTCCTGATTTAAGCAAACTAGTTCCTTATGGGACTTATTTCTTTAAAAATGAAGTGAAACGGCAGTTGAATTATTAAATAAACAAATTGTCTAGTGGAGGAGCTATACATTTTATAGACTGGTGGAAAAACTAAAGCAGATTGAACATACTAAAACATACTGAAGAAGCAGTTGACCTGAAGGCTGAATTTAAGATAAAAAAACCTCTTTCTTTACTGAACAATGGCTTTCATTGGCATTTGAATCTTTAGGGGAAAATGCTATTTAAAATATTATTAAGTATTAAGTTATTATATAGTATTTTAGAAAGAAGCTTGTTATATACCCAAAACTGCCACTATTCTCAAAAGTTGCTTCTAAAATACAATAATAAATATACACATTCTAATCACCTTGTAATCCACCCCCCAGATTTATTCTGTATTCATTTTGTGAAGAAAATAAAAAGGAAAAGGTACTTTTAATATATCAAGCTAGACTCTTTAGGTTTTTGAACACAAATTTTACTCTTGAAAACAAATTCTTAGGCTATAGTCCATTTTCTAGAGTAAAACATATCTGGGGACACTGAATCATTGATACTTACTTCTGAGTAGATATGAAAAAAATTCCATGCAGAAAACAAATCATGGGAAATAGCTTTCTCTCTCTCTCTCTCTCTCTCTCTCTCTCTCTGTGTGTGTGTGTGTGTGTACCGTATATATAATTGAAGATGTAAAAGAGTTAAAGAAAAACTTTAATCTGTTCATCAGATCTAACTTGTCACTTCAGACCAGTGTTTCTCAACTTTGCCAAGCTTAAGATGTGTGGACTTCAACTCCCAGAATTCCCACTGATAGCATCCTGGTGGGGATTTCTGGAAGTTGAAGTCTACACATCTTAAACTTGCTATGATTGAGAAACAGTGGTCGAGATTGTGAGCAGACAATATCAAAGCCTGAAAAACAGGGACAGGAAAGTTTGCCTTTCTCAAGTGTGCTTTTAGAAAAGAGGCATGTCCTATTTGTCTTTATCATGCATTTCTTTCTATCTTCCACACATGGTAAGCATCTCTCAGTAGCATCCTGATTCCCAGCCATATGAGGTCCAGAAAATATTATATATAGCAATTTAGGAATTAGCAGCAGATAAAGATAAATTTTATTGAGGGACGCAATGGCTCAGTGGCTAAAACGCTGAGCTTGTCGATCGAAAGGTTGGCAGTTCAGTGGTTTGAATCCCTAGTGCTGCGTAACGGGGTGAACTCCCGTTACTTGTCCCAGCTTCTGCCAACCTAGCAGTTCGAAAGCATGTAAAAAATGCAAATAGAAAAATAGGGAGCACCTTTGGTGGGAAGATAACAGCATTCTGTGCGCCTTTGGCATTTAGTCATGGCAGCTACATGATCACGGAGACATCTTTGGACAGCGCTGGCTCTTCGGCTTTGAAATGGATATGAGCACTACCTCCTAGAATTGGGAACAAATAATATATATGTGCGAGGGGAACATTTATCTTTACCTTAATGGTTTTCTTTGTTGGAATAACATTATTGGCCCTATTTTTGTATCTGGATGGAGCCATAACTATTGAGATAAATCCTGTAAGTCTCAATATTTTTTCTTATTTCCATTTCTTATTTGGGATTTCAGCTCCTGTTTATTAGTTAAGACATGGACTTCTTACTGAATATTATTGAAACAGCCCACTTATTCTGAAAGGATTTTTAACAGTGCACACATTTTCCCACACAGTTAAAATAGGGAAAAGGAAAGAATTAGAAGCAGGAGGTTTGTGCTTTTATGGAGTAAACTGATGTTAGGAGGAGAGAAAGAGACTGCTGTCCCCATCTATAAAAAGATGTTGGATAATGGAGATCCTGTCAGAGGAATAAGGAGTAAATTACCTACAACCCCTGTGTATAGAAGCATGCCCACTATCATTACATAACATAATCAATAGCTTGGGAAAAATGCCATAGTTTCATGGAAAAATAGAAATGGAAATTGATATAGGATGGATTTGAGAGAACTTGTTATAAAATGTTACATGACTGTTCTTTATATTTGCTTACAAATATGAATCTTGCCATTTCATGGTTCAGGTTGTCCTTCACTTATGACCATTTGCTTAATAACCATTCAAAGTTATAACAAAACTTGAAAAAAATTGCTTAGGATCCATCCTTAAAGTTATGATTGCTGTATCAGCCTGTAGTCACATGACCAAATTTCAGATGGTTGGTGATTGGCTCATATTTATGATCAATTGCAGCATCCCAGGATCATATGATTACATTTTGTGAACTTGGTGCCGTTTTCTGGAAAAAAAAATGACCATTGGATATGGTAGATTTGGACTTATAATCACACGATTCTGTGATGACTTCTTAACAACAGTCATAAAAACACTTGTAGAATTGAATGTGGTCATACGATGACTCGATTTGCAACCCCAGTGACTTACGACCAAAGCTTAATTGTGATTGTAAGTCAACTACTTCTGGAAGCCAAGGTGAACCATAGTTCTCTTTCAGGCATTGTGGTTTGTTAGATAAAGTGATGATAGTGTTTGGTAGGTAGATAAGTTCCTCATGCAAGCTTTTCTTTTCTTTCATTTCATTTCGTTTTGTTTTCTTTTTTTGTACATGTGAGTCTTCAGATCAGTGTTGATTCTTGGCAACTGGCTGGATTAGTCCCTGGAGTTTTCTTGGAAAAACTTTTTGGAATTGGCTTGTCCTTGCCACTTTCTAGGCTTGAAAGTGACTGGCCCAAAGTCACTCATCTGGCTTTGGGCCTAAGGTGGGAACAGAACTCACAGTCTCTCTTTCTAACCTGGTGCCATTAATGACTATATCGAACTGGCTCTCTAAGTTCCATATAAAAAAGATAAAGGAATCCCTGCAGATTGTACTTCAGCACCCATTGCGTACTATAGGGTGTAGCCATTTCCTATTATATAACATTCAGCCAGCAATGTCTGAAGACATTTCCGTGGTCATATGGCTAGAATGACATCAGAGAGCTCTGTTACTCTCCCATGAAAGTCATTACCTTCCCACAAAAGTCGTACCTATCTATTTATCTACTCGAAAGCATTTGCATGCTTTCTAACTGCTAGGTTAGCAGGAGATATGCCAAGATAGCTCATCTCGTTGCATGGAGCTCAGATCTGAAACCAGAGCTGCTGGCTTTCCAGCCTACAAGCTCAGTGTCTTAACCACTGGCCCACCATACCTCCCCCAAAGTTCAACATGGAAGGATTTATATAGTAGCTGCTAAAATAACTGCTAAATTCATAAAATGACCTCCGGAATATTAATAAGAATAATTGAGATGTGAAGTGTTCAAATACTTAACAAACATGTCCAATTATTATTAACTTACTAAGAGAGTATATATTTTGATTGATAAGACCAAAGAAAATGATTTTGACAATGGACATAATAAACCTCTAGTGAGCAGATGCATTCAAATGCAATGCTTTTCACACAGTTTCGTGTTCCACCATTATGCATGAAGTCTTATATAGCTATCAGGAGCCAGCTGTGGCAGATTATCCCAAAATTGTACTTAGCAGTCCCTTGGTGCCATTGTCACACTGCTCTAGAGGCACATTAGCTGTCCATGGGGTTTATCTCAGCATTTTTTTTTAACATGGAAAAGGAATAGAAATAGGACTTCATGCTCTTCACTGATAATGAAAGACTCTGTGAGATGTAATTAAGTTTTAGGCATCCTGATCAAGAAGCTAGCATTACTGTGTTGTACAATATGCAGATATCACAAATGAAGCTGCTATATTTAAGGGATAGGCTGCTTTGTAGCAAGGGATGCTTTCAGGAATGGGTAAAAAGAGCCAGAGAACATCCTGGCATGCATTTGATGAGTCTGAGATAAAGACCGAGAATTGAAAAGCACACATTCAACTATAACGGCATGCCTACAAAGCGCTTATATAGAATATTATACCCAAAAAGTAGGATTAGTAACAAACATGGCAGAGTAAAAAGCTTCCCCCCACCCGCACCCCAGAATTTCAGCCAGCCAGTCCATGTTTTCCCCAGGATATTCTACTATGTTTTCATCAATATCAAGGATTTTAGAATGGGCATTTGCCAATGACATAGGTTTTAACCAAGAGCCTAGGAATCATTGAGTAACCATAGTCAACCAGGAAATTCCAACTAATGTAGTATCAAGTCTGGTGGAATAAATATTTTGTGAATCTTGATTATGATTCTAAAGGCCCCAGTTAGTATTGGTATTATATGGACTTTTTCTGCCGAAGTCATTTTGCAGATTGCATTTTTTAAATAATTCTAAACATTATTATGGATATTTTTGAAATCATAGAACTTTTTCCTTTTTCTGTTATAGACCTTGTGTGTGGATGGAGTTGTTTTTGACTGCACGAGAATCTACTTCAAAAAATAGTTTAATTATCATAGAATCATAGAAAGTGTAGTATCACTAGAGCATTACAGAACAATACTATTACATTGTCATCTTAATGCTATCCTTCTGTTGATGCAGCCCAGGATTGCATTGGTTTTTTTGGCAGCTACAGCATACTGCAATCTCATACTTAAGTGTGACGACACCTAGATCCCTCTAACAGGAGCTACTTTTGATTCAGGTACTGTCTATTCTATAGTTGTGCACTTTGTTTTTTCCTGCCTAAGTGCAGAATCTTACCTTTCTTTCTCTTATCTTATATTTCTCAATAATCAGAATCTTTTCTCACCATTGAAATGAATCTTGTTGGATAGGGCACAATGCTCAAGTCTATCAAGATCCGTCTGAATCTTGAGTCTATCTTCAAAGGGTTAGCAATCCCCCCCAGTTTTGTTTCATGTACAAGTGCCCCTTCAATCCCCTCATCTAGGTAATTTACGAAGATGTTGAAGAGCATTGGGACCAAGCCAGAACCTTGAGGTACCCCACTGCATGCTTCCTTTCATGTAGATGTAGTTCTATTGAGGACTACATGCTGAGTGCAGTTGGTCAGCCAACTGTAAATCCATTTGATGGTGGTACTGTCTAAACCACTTGTCCGGGTACGAAAAGTTAATAGCTGTAAGCTGATAAGAAGTTGTAAGCGAAGGCAACTGGAAGCTGATGCAAAAGAATGAGGCAGTAGAGTTACTGCCACCTTAACAAGCTGGGTCAGAAGCTGCCTATATAAGGGAAGTCATTAGAGGGTGTTTCCTTCTCTTCAGTCCTTCTCCTCATGAATTATACTTCTTGTTCTCTCATTGTGTGTATCACTGTTCTCTCTGTGTAGCTATATGATAAAGGTATTTAACCATGTATAAGTCTGTAAATATTTAGCTGTAGATAAAACCACTGTTATTTATCTAAAAGGCTCTGAGTGCTGTGCTTTGCTTTGCTCCTGGGTTTATCTCATAATACTAATTACGCTGCCTAAACTCTGACACCACTCATTCTATTTTGCTAAGAATAGGCATATAATTTATATGCCACCCATGTCTCCTAGAAGCAACTTTGGTAACGATAGATAGATAGATAGATAGATAGATGATAGATGATAGATAGATAGATAGATAGATAGATAGATAGATAGATAGATAGACGACAGAGAGATAGATAAAGTATAGGAACTTCTTGCTTAAGCAGAAGGTTGAAATCGGAAGATCTCCAATCTCCCTTCCAAATCTTTTATCATACATTCTGATTGGTGGTGGGTTCATTGGTGGGAAGTCTGGGCATGGATATTGTAATATCCTAAGATGTAGCATCACACAAACAATTGATAAAGGTAATGACAGGATAAATGGTTTATTGACATCAATTGTTTTTTAATTACTCTTTTCACCAAACACAGCCGAGAGGTCTCTGTACTCAAGGGGATAGGGGCATTCCTCTGCTTGGTTTACAGGTTCACATACCAGTGAGGGTTGTTCTGCCTCGGGTATAGGACCTTGTTCCAATCTTATTTTCCTATACCCGTTATCCCACCATATAGTAGGCTGCCACCTATCCAGCCATGCTAGGCCTAAGATGACAGGTTCCACCACTCGTTCCACTACTATGAACCTGATATATTCCCAATGGGCCCCTATTTCCATCTTTAATGGTTCAGTGATATGGGTTGCTGGTGCCCCCCCCAGTAAGGTTCCGTCCATCTGCTCAAACACTAAAGGGGTTTTCATGGATATCAGTTTGACGCCCAACTGTGTGGCCAAAGAGCGTTGCATGAGACACCTTGTACAACCGGTGTCAATAAGTGCATCATATTGGTGTACTACTGTCGAGGAGGGTGGATTACTAAGAGTGATTTTTATCAAAAAGGGAGGGATATGTTTACTCACCATTGGGTCGGTGATCTCCTCTTCCTCTTCCGAACTGGTTATCTGTGTCACGTTCCCTCGGGAGACGGCAGTATTAGTAGGTGTATCGGCTTCCTGCTCTTCCTCCTTCCCTGGGTAACGATCAATGGCTTGGTGTGCTCCTTTAGCCTTTGCAGGAGATGGTGTTTGCTTTCTCTGTTCTCCGGCCCCCTTTGGAGAACGGGGGTTTACAGCTGTACAATCCGCCACCCGATGCCCTTCTTTGTTACAGTGGAAGCAGTGGAATAGACCACGTTGGGGCCCGGTAGAGAAAGTGGCTATACCACGTCCTAACATTTGGGGTTGCCTGGACGGAGTATGCTTTTCTAAGATGCGACGTCTATCCAACAGGGCTCCCCGCCCCCTGAATTCCTGGAGATCAAGGTCCAGTTCGACTGCGGCGGTAAACCAGTCGGTTAGCTTGGGGCTTATACCCCTATAAATACATGCCTGACGCAAGTCTCTATCAAGTCCAGACTTGAAATGCTGGATGAGCATTCGTTCAGGCCAGCTTTTCAGTTGGCTCGCGAGCCTTTTAAAATCCTTAATATAGTCCTTAGCGGGTCGTCCCCTTTGGATTAAATGAATCAATGCGTTTTCGGTTTGATGAATTCGTGTGTTAACTTCGAACTGTTTTTGTAAGGCCGTGAGAAACGAATCGATGTCGACCAGTTCTGGAGCCCGAGTATTATGGAGTTCAGCCACCCATTCCACGGCCTCCCCCGTGAGAGCGTTGGTTACAGCGAAAACCATAGCCCACTGGGAGGGGTATGCTGCTCTATACATATCCAAGTGATTTACCACCTGGCTCAAGAACACTGCCACCTTCCCCGTGTCTCCATCGAAAGAGGTCGAGAGAGGGGGAGGCCCCCATAAGGGGGGGGGTATGGCCATGCGGGTTGGCCCCAATGCTGGGGGGTTCCATGCCGTCCCGTCCAACCGGGTTCCTCGCCTCTATCCCACTGACTATCCCCTCTCCTGTTTTCTGCCATTCTCGTAGGCCCCACACGGCCTGAGAATCCGGAGCCCCGCGGCGTCGCCCTCACCGCCCCCTGAGATGGGTGCGGGAGGTATCCACGGCAGCTCCCAGGTGGCATATCAAGAGGCCGTCCAAACTCGTGATCCGTGGAACGTCGTCGAATGCTTAACTCCCCAAATTTCTCCTTTAATACCTCTATGGTGGAGGATCCCAATTCAGTCCACTCCTCAACGTGCTCCGTGGGCCATCTCCTCTCTCTCCAATCCTGGAACAATGTTTCACGTTCCGACTGCCTCTCAAGTAGAGGACTATACGTATCCGGCACCTTCTTCCTTACTACTGTTTCTGGGTGCTCGCTACTCGTTTCGGCATTTGAGACCACTGCCCCCATATTATTCTCACTATCCTCATACACCAACTCACCTACACCCCCGTCCTCCTCACCTTCTTGTACAGAGACCGTATGGTCGGCTCCTCCTTCAGCCATACCTACTATTTCAATGAGAAGAGACCGCTATCTTTCTGTCAAGCACTAAATCCGTTTTGAATAAAGAGATTACTCCGAACGTGGTTTGTTTTGTAAACTTTACTCAAACGGCTAATAGCTTAAACAATAATGAAGATAGCGGTACAATGCGTCGTCACGTACGTTGTTTTATGCGTGTCGCAGGGCACGCCCCTCCTCCTCAGAGTTGGCTTCTGCGAAGACTTATGTTCTGTTCTTATCCGTGATGCATCGGTTCCCCAGCTAACCATAACTTAACAATTGTAAAGACAACACAACAGGTTCCCTTCTGACCGCCTTCCTGGCGCCACCCGTGAACTTTATTCGACCGCCTAATGTCCCTCCACCATCACCCGTGTTGGTGCACTTCAAGCTGTGTCGAAGGAGGTTCGACACACTTATATTTTGCCTGGGGAGTTTCCTGAGCAGGACTTGGATATGTATGTGCACGGGGAAGATAAAGCATCAAAGAGAGAATTAATATTTAAAAAAAAATGTTTTCGGCTTTTCTTCACATTAAAATTCTACCTAGTGCTGTGAGACAGCTTGCAAGAAGATACATCAATATACCACACAAAGACAATATTTTTAATGTTTCATTTGTTTGGTTTGATTACCCTTGAGAATTGCAGGATGCTAAGATAAAGTGTGGTCCACAACTTAAACAAGAGCGACAAGAACATTGATGTCTAATCAATGCCATTTGGAACAGGCTCAGATGCCAAGCATGGGACACTTCTGCTCTTGGTTTATGTGAGACTTGGGGGGGGGGGGAGATTGATTGACAGCATCACTGCACAACAAGAAACTCTCAGAAGCAGTTAAATGTCAACAGTGTATTAGGGAGCAGAGCGCTCCATAGAAATGGAAATAAGCAACATTTCTGCAATGATTCAAATCACAGTATGAAAAATATGACTTCGTCTGCCAATGTTTGAGTTTCCATAAGGCAGGAAGATACAGATTACTACCAAGAGCAGGTACTAATCACCTTACCCATAGAAGTAAATGTTACCCCATGTGAAGTAGCTATAGCAAAGATAGAGGCAACTGCTCCTAGAAAAAGAATCTATTTCGCAAAGAGAATAGAGTCCCAAGAAAAGCTTAGAGCATGGGGGTCAAACTCGCATCCCGTGGGCCAAGTGCATCACATGCTGTCCACGCCCACCCTGGTTTAGAAAAAGGGGGGGAAAAGTCATGATACATCACATGACGATGACATAATGACACAAATTTGACACTCCTGGCTTAAAGGCATATATTAGCTATCATAGATAAATGAGAACAGACAGGGAGTATTAAATATTTCATTCAGTTCAAATTCTTATTGTGATAACATTCTCAGATGATAGAAAAATACAAATCTAACAATACTGTCCACTTATCTGTTGAACGTTCTGTGGATGCTTACAAAATGTGTCCAAGGCCTGTTTTTATATCAACTGTGCTCAGGATTCAAGCTAGTAGCTATAATTTTGCTTAAAAAAGTAGGGTCCAACTTCCAGCTTGGCTTGTAACAATAAGAACTAATCCCTAGGTCATTACAAAGGTGGAGCTGTGCTACCATTTATATTATACGCAGTGAGAAATTTAGATTTCTGTGCATTATCATGCTTTTTCAATGCATCTTCAGATTGTTTGCTTTTTGCTATTGATTGCTCAGCAAAAATGAACCTAGCACTTACCACTTAGACTTATATACCACTTCACAGTGCTTTACAGTCCTCTGTAAGTGGTTTACAGAGCCAGCATCTTGCCCCACAACAATCTGTGTCCTCATTTTACCCACCTCAGAAGGATGGAAGGCTGAGTCAAACTTGAGCCTGCTGAAATTCAAACTGCTAAATTGCAGGCAGCCAGCAGTCAGCAGAAGTAGCCTGCAGTACTGAATTCTAACTACTGTGCCACCATAGCTACAGGTAAAATAGATGTTCCACAGATAAAACAGATATTCCAGGATGTTCTGATTACCGTATATTAAAACAGCATAATTCTATACCATTTGTGTAAAATGTTAAGCAATCTAGAACTTCATAGAATCCCTGAATGGGCCAGCTATTAGAAATGTTTATTTGGTTTCCTAAGCAAATGTTCTTTAAGTTCCACCTATTCTATCATTAATGAACAGTCACAGATGAAATAAAAGAAAGTTAACATTATGTGACTGTTATTATGGCCGGTCTTAATCAACCACATCAAGAACGAAGGAATCCCATTCTATTTTCTGCCTAGGACCAAGTATACTTTATTGGTAAATGCCCTCTCTATTCTTTGAGCCGTTCCTTATATCACTGTGACATTGATTAACTAGTAATGATTACAGGATTTAGTGGTGATTGGCCTTCCATGAACTTTACAATGCCAGCTGGAAGCACAGATAACTTCAAGCAGGGCAAGCCTGGCTGACTGAAATTTGCCTCAGGCTGAATCAACACTTATGGGAAACTGGTGAAGCATTGTAGTGTTTTCTCTTGTTCCTGATACATATAATTGCATCCTTTCTGAAGTCTTGAGATGGCCTGAGGTTGTTCTGCCTAAAATTATGCTTGCTGGTGAGCAAAACACAATTGAGAATCAAAAGCAAAATATTATGCAGTTGATTGACACCTGTCTTAATCCTTTTTTCTCTCATAATCTTTCAATGTAACTTTATATTTTTTTAAAATTTCATTTGATAAAAATTCTAATAATAGGTGTTTGTATGGTGCATTAAGAGGAACTTTCTATTAATTTCTTCTTTTAAGTGGTTATTTAAAAAACAGTGAAGGATGTATATTTACAAGGGTAATGCTATTCATTTTTTTTGTAGAGCAAAATCTCTTCAATTTTTTATGGCAGAGCTTCATGCCAATATTGTTCTTATTGTTCATGAATAAAAACTGTCATGAATTATCCCATCTCAGTATTTTTATTTCATTCTTTACATTATTATTCTGTCTAGTATTAATGATCTGGGTATTTCTTTGGTACATGTGTAAAAGAGGTGGGTGTAGAATTTGTTGCAATGAAGATAGATGCATAATTCAGATACTTAATAATTTCAGAGACATCAGCTGAAATATTTTCATATAGGATATGTTAATGGAAGCTCCAGAAACTCTCTGCATCTTTTAGTTTTAAAGATAGCAATAGCTCTTAGACTTAAATACATACCGCTTCACAGTGCTTTACAGCCCCCTCTAAGGATTTACAGAGTTGGCAGATGCCCCCAACAATATGGGTCCTCATTTTACTGATCTCGGAAGGATGGAAGGCTGAGTCAATCTTGAGTCAGTGAGAATCGAACTGCAGACAGCCGACCTGCAGTACTGCATTTTAACCACTGTGCCACCGTGGCTCATAGTTAGGGTAGACTGGATGTAGATAATTAGGAAAAAGCTCTGTTGAGGAAAGAAAACCTTGCAAATTTTCACGTAGATTCTATAGTCTTTTTAGGTCTAAATGAAACCAAAGAACTGATTAAAGAATAAACAAGAGATTTTAATCTACAAAAGTTTTCAACTGTCATTTAGAGTAACTTCAAACTGTTGCTTATTTGTCACACATAACCATATACAGTAAAAAAAAGAACAAGCTTTTATTCTGGCCTTCCTCTTCTTGTGCCATATCCATCATCGGACTTTGGCGATCATGTTGGAGATCCTATTTTTATCAACAGCTGCACGAAAAAGTGCTGCTGAGTTTTGTCCAAACCACTCCCTTAGATTCTGAAGCCATGAGGTTCTTCTTCTGCCTGGATTACATTTGCCTTCAATCTTTCCCTGGAGGATTAAGTGAAGCGTGGCGTATTTTTCTGGGTGTCGCATCACATGTCCAAAATATTCTAACTTTCGCTTTTTAATGGTTTTGATGATTTCCCTTGGCTTTCCCAGGTGGCTTATCATCTCTTCATTTCTGACTTTGTCAACCCAACTTATACATAACAGCTGTCTGTGAATCCACATTTCAAATGCTTCTAGTCTCTTCAAGTGGCTTTCTGTCAGAGACCAACTCTTTAGTCCATACAGCAGGATAGATTCTGGCCTTCCCTGATGTTACCCATTTGGCAATTTTAGCTGATAATTTTAGTTGATAACTGATCTCACGCTGCCAATGTTCTGAGTTTATAATGAGAAAGCTGAATCAAAGGAGTATATATTGCTGCACTGCTTCTCTTGTACAGAATTTTGATCTACTTATACTGAACATTATAAATATGTATGCTGAGATGAGAAACATAAAGTAGGCTACTAACTTAATTACTTCATACTTATATGACCACTATACTTAGCCTAAAGAAGGTTAAGTTTCTTACAGAGGGGCCAGGGGATTTATGTTTATTTTAAAAAAGAAAGATACAAACTAACAAGAATTCATATTTAGAATGAAGACAGAAGAAAAAGGAAGGAAACAAGAACAAAGCTAAAATTTCAGAAAAAGAAAGAAAAGAAATAACTTTAGATTTTATTCCTCAACAGTTATAAATATACTGTAATATTTAAATTAAACTCTTACTCTATGGTTATTTTTTTTTCTTAATCATCAAAACCATACATCATACTTCCATATTTTTTCTGTTTCATGCAAAATGTCAATGGAATTCTAATTAGTATTATATTAAAGACAGTATCATTTATCCAATAAATTTAGCCATCTCTGCAAGTTTCATTTTTTTCACTAGTCATTCCTTCATTGTGGATAAATTCAAACCTTTCCACCTTTGTGCCTACAATTATCTCACTTCAACTGTCATATACAGGTGAAACTCAAAAAATTAGAATATCATGCAAAAGTTCATTTATTTCAGTAATGCAACGTAAAAGATGAAACTAATATA
>JANHFM010001494.1:129215-140231 GCA_032468115.1 Grayia smithii | reverse complement strand
GCATAGTGGATTAGAGTGCAGAACTGCAGGCTACTTCAGCTGACTGCTAGCTGCAGTTCAGCAGTTGAAATCTCACCGGCTCAAGGTTGACTCAGCTTTCCATCCTTCCGAGGTCAGTAAAATGAGGACCCAGATTGTTGGGGAACAATATGCTGTCTTTGTAAACTGCTTAAAGAGGGTTGTAAAAGCACTATGAAATGGTATATAAGTCTAAATGCTAGTGCTATTGCTATCATACTATGCATGTTCAGTCCTCACTGATTATACTTTTTCATGCTGTTTACATGGGTCAGGAGCAAACTTAGAGGTTTCTCCTGAAAAAAAACAAGTTTCATTTTCTTACTTTAGGGCTCATTGCAAAGCTAATAATTTTGGCACTAATCACCTCATTTGTCATTAGAGACCATAATGTAATGAAGACATTGAAAGGTGCACATGGATACCTGAATATGCTTTCATTTCCTTTTGAACACAAACATTGACAGTACATTGGAACTCAATGCCCTTGATTATTGTGTAATTAAACAAAACTTAACTGTGAAATAAATGATCCAGTTGCTAAATCAAGGAAGATTCATTTGTGTTCAAATAACTTGATCATCTCCCTCATAGGTGTACTAATAATCCCCCAAAATTTAAAGAATTCCTTTCTCCTAGAAGCCTCCACTAATATTTGGCAGGGTGGAGGAGAGAATACAGTTTATTGAGATGTTTGCATGCTCCATTAAAGCATCCTGAGAAGGAATGAAGGAGGTCTGAGGACTGAGGCCAAATCAGAGGAGCAGAAATGAGAAGTGGGTGAAAGTACATGAGACAAAACTGGTGACTTGCTCAGTGGTGGTTCCTTGAGCTTTGATGATGAGCCAGAGGTTCAGGATTTACAGTATGGCTTTGAAGAAAAAGTTATTTGGAGAACTGAAGAACCATAGAGAGGAAGAATATTAGAAAAGGACATAATAAAGATAAGCCCATGATAATGGGGAAAATAACCTGATAACATAAGCAGAAGAAAATGGAAGAGATGGGGAATCAAAATAAGGCAAAATAAAAAGCTGCAGAGATTTTAAAAATGGTATAGAGCAGGAAGGTCAAACTCAAGGCCCAAGGGCCAGATATGGCCCACTGGGTGCTTAGATCTGGCCCACGGCTCTGCCCTGGAAACAGCAAAGGACCAGTCTGCAGTGCATCTTCCAGCAAAAACAGAGCTCAAGAGGGCCATCCCGAGCTCCATTTTTGCTGGCAGAGCGCTCGTGCCTCCACAAGCGCCTCTGACACGAATGACATCGAGCTGTCCATGTCCACCCTGGCCCTGCCCCCCCAAGTTCAAACACAACCTTGATGTGGCTTTCAATGAAATTGAGTTTGACATCCCCGGTATAGAGAGAAGTCTTATTTTGGAAGTGGAAACTGTGAAGCAGACCTTGATATGCTACAAGTTGAGTAAGTGACAAGAGGAGACAGGAGTGGGGTTTGGCAACCACCAGCATTCCACTGGAAAATTATGCCTAAACTTCTGCTGGTTAGCAAAGATAAAACAAAGGCTCTGGTCAGTTCTATGGACTGACCAGTTTCAAAATTTTAGCTAGTTTGGGAAGACCAGAAGGGGTTTTGGGTGGATTGAGAACAGCTGCTTTTAATGTGTATACAGGAGTTTCTTCCTTAATCTAAGAATTCTAGAAAAGATCCAGTCATCAAGATATGACAGCCTAGAGACAGCTTAATTGTAAATCTTCCAGCATAAATAGTCTTGATATGCCATATATCTTGTTTTCTTGTCCTGATTATTCCTTTTTTTCCTCCACTTCTAAGTGTCCATTTTTTAAATCTAGCCTGAATTTATCAAATTTCATGGTTGATGATAAATGGATTTCTCAACTCTAGAGTAAAATGATAGTATTCTAAGGTATTTTAAAATTTCAAATATGTTTTATAACAGTCGAGGAACATTATTGAAAAAAGAAAAATAGAACATATGATACAGCAATGCCTACACATTGTCTGGAGGCAGACCAGAAGAAAATCAACAGCCAATCCCATTCTTTGAGAGTTACTTCTGTTTGAGGAAGGTGTTGTAATGCTGTTCATTCTGTAGTTAATAATAATTGTATCCTGCAATTATTGTTGTTATTTTCCTGCAATAATCCTGCAATTATTTTCCTGCAATAATCCTGCAATTATTGTTGTAATTATTATTGTTGTTTTCTTTCTGAGGTTTCTTTCTGAATCTGTGGTCAAAACTCTTGATAGTAACTTGTTGATCATGAATTGCTCATAATACCTAGCTAGTTTAATTCTTTTTTAATTTTTTATTACACTTTTTCTCTTTACATATCTCTATTACATATTTAACAGATCTGTGACATTATTCATATAACTAGAATCAATAATCAATACATTGTATACATTCTATTTCTAAACATTCTATTCCTTTATGTACATTTCCATTCTTTATTTCTATTATCTATCCATTCATACCATTTCTCCCATATTGCATAATATTCTGAATTATCCTTTCCCTTAAATTCTAATGTGAGTTTGTCCATTTCTGTGCAATCGAATATTTTGTGAATTACTAATCCTTCTGGTGGTATACTATCCTTTTTCCAATAGTGCGCAAAGGCAATTCTTGCCACCGTTAATTTATGTAACATCAAATATTTTATCTTTCTATTATATTTTGCCCTAAATATCCTGAGGAGAAACAGTTCCGGTTTAAGTTCTATTTGACACTTAGTTAAATCCTGCAGCCATTCCTGTATCTTTATCCAATACCTAGCTTAAAATTATTCTTAAGTTTTCCCAAATCATACCTTGTAGAAAGGTATTGTGATTGGACACACAAGGAATTTATCTTGGTGCATACACTCTCGGAGTACATAAAAGAAAAGATACATTCGTCAACATTCATAAAGTACAACACTTAATGATAGTCATAGGGAAACAGTCAATATAAATCTTAAGGGTACCAGCAACAAAATGCCTGGCTTGTCATTTCCTTAAAGATGCCTGCCTTGTCATTCAAAGCCAGCAAAAACATCACAGGAGAACATTAATAGGGTTGCAAGTTGTCAGTGATGTTCCATTTCAGCAAGGTTGAAATTGATCAACTGGAATTAGAGAAGCCCATCCCTCTGGCAGAGTGTTCAGCCAACAATTGAAGGGGCTTCTCCATACTTTGCTGTTAATCCTATTTTTCTTTGCTTCTGTGCCCTAATCTGAAATAATATTCAAAGCTAATCCATAAAGAAAAAGATGACAAGCCATTGAACAGGAAGTCAAAAGTCTGCTTAAAGTCTATAATATAATATACGAAGCTAGTTTAGATGATTGAGAACACATTTTTCAGTCAGATGATACAACACTAAGCCTTAAAGAAGAGTACATTCACTAAAGCCTGTCTAGAAATCTTCCATATTTTTCCCTTAAACAAATTCAGCAGCTTTCAGGACACATTTCTAGGCCACGTTTCTTAAGCCAATAGGACAACAGTGGACAGTGAACTCATCTTCCTGCTCTTCTTAGAAAGGAGGATTGTTGTGCCCAGGCACCATTCTTTAGCTATGCAAGCTGACTTATTACTGCAAATGGAAAGGACACGGTTGGTGGCTACCATTCAAATTGATTTTCTATTACTTTGGAAGTGAATAAATCCCTCCTGAGCTTTTGAGGCAAAACGTAAGAGCCAGGCGTCATACTATAAATTGACATATTCATGTATTTGCTAGTAGTATGACTTTGTGAAAATCAGCTAGCAAACTCATCCTTTCAGCAGGATAGAACCGGCTGGCAGTTTGGCAAGGATTTCACAAGGACAGAAACAGGAAGTATTTTCACATTTCTCAATAGGTTCCTTAGAAGAGGAACAAACATAGCAGTGTTTTCTCTATAGGTAAAATCCTGCCTGATACAACTACAGTAGGTGATTTCATTGTTGCTGCTATTATTTTGCTGGATTTTGCAAGATTTTCACTCCTGCATATGCAAATTCATTCGAAGAAAGTAAATTTGGAGGGGAAATCAAAGTTCTTTTGATTTTTTTTATTGTAATAAGTACCCTTTGAATATTTACCTCACTTTAGACATTACGCAGTAAATATATTGCTGTTTTCATACTGTGTATGGAATTCCTCCCATAAGATTTTTATAGAGCAAACTGATCCAGACCGGTACATCAAAAACATGTGACTTATTTCTAATTAATCTGATTGATTAGAGAATGGTCCTTTTTGGGAATGAAAGAACACTCCTATTAGACAATGAAAATCAGAGGTTTTATTTTCTAATTGTTTACAGAATACAAGCAGTCAACCAATGACACTTGTGTGGAAGAGAAAATGGATTTCATTATCTGGACTGCTTTACTCTGAAAGAGAACATCTGTGCCGCTTCTTATCCATCCAGCTTCTGCAAAGCTTCAGAGATCCAACTGACACAGAGAATTGGATCATCTAGCATAATTAATTCTACTGTTTTCTTCTTTGGGGAAAGGGGGAGGCTTCAAAATGGCCCTAGTGGGAAAAAGCAGGAAGATTAAATCAGACAGCAAGTTAACCAGGCGCTCTTCAGATGTGCTGTGCTCTGCTGCAACATCCATAATTCGCAGTCGGCATGAGATTTGTTGCTGTTCCTGCAGTACCAAATTGGGCAGAGGGAGCTGGTTTGCTTTGAATGGCCTTCCTGTTTCTCCTTGTGCTTTGAACCTGTCATTTTGAGAACGCTCCTAATTGATTGTGTGAGTAGAACCTGTAAATTGATGTTAATGTAATTAGCTGCCAGAATGGAAGAAATGTAATGACAGCAAAGAGACCAAGTAATGTTGATGAAAGCCTTTCAACAGAGGTTTTAGGGTCCCATATGTCTGAGACGTTTTGGTGTTCTGTGTGTGCCGTTCTTTCTACAAGGACTGAGGAAGCAAAACCGGGCTCCAAATTACTTGTCTCACTGGTGACAACACTGTTAACATTTTACCTATGTAGCTTTTGGATCATTTTTGTTTAAAGCACAATCTTCAGAAGTTGCAAAGTTAGGAGGCTCCAAAACAATGAAAAAAGGCAACAGTTGAAAATTGCTTTCTAGTTTTCTATATTTGTTAGATCTAATGATATCGGGCAGTTGTATATTCTTTATCACTTACATTAGTTTCATTACTATGAGCCATGGTGGCATAGTGGTTAAAATGTAGTACTTCCAGCTAATTCTGCTGACTGCCAGCAGTTTGATCCTGACCGGCTCAAGGTTGACTCAACCTTCCATCCTTCTAAGGTCTGTAAAATGAGAAGCCAGATTGTTGGGGGCAATAGGCTGACTGTGTAAACCACTTAGAGGGGGCTGTAAAGCATTATGAAGTCTAAGTGCTAGTGCTAGTGCTAGTGCTAGTGCTATTACAATGCAGCAACCATGTGTGTCTGTGTACACACACACACACACACACACAGATCCTAAAGCTCATTTATCCGATATCATTGAACTAAATAAAGTGTTGAGGTATGGGAAGAAAAGAGAGAAAAGAAGCAGATTGACAAGGTCTCAATCAAAGTCCTCAATTAACAAGGACAGTTGCCTAAGTTAGGTAATAGAATAGAATAACAGAGCTGGAAGGGACCTTGGAGATCTTCTAATCCAATTTAGGCAGGAAACCCTATACCACTTCAGACAAATGAATATCCAACATTTTCTTAAAAATGTCCAGTGTTAGTGCATTCACAATTTCTGGAGGCAAGTTGTTCCACTGATTAATTGTTCTGTCAGGAAATTTCTCCTTAATTCTAAGTTACTTCTCTCCTTGATTAGTTTCCACCCATTGCTTCTTGTCCTACCCTCAGGTGTTTTGGAGAATAGCTTGACTCCTTCTTCTTTGCTATCATGTCACCCCTAATACCTCTGGGTATCCTTAATCACCACATTTCCTCCTATGAAAAGCTACAAGGAAGAAAGAAATGTCCAAATACAGCTAAGGGTTCTTTTGTTACTGGCAGCCACATAGATTTACTGGACGTCAGTCGGGAAGTTGATGTGCAGAGAAAAATCTACCCAACATTACTAAATACAAAACATGTAAAGAAGTTTCAAAGATGTGTGCAAACAATTTTGGTCATCTTTTCCTAGTTAACAGTGGTGATATCCTAACACAGTAAGTGATAACATGAAACAAAATTGATATTTGTCTAAACATAAGAACAGTGTAGATAGGACATGAATAAGGGAATTTTTCTTTCTCAAAGACTCAAGCAAACTAGAATTCCCATGCTCCCATTATTATGTAAACTAGCTAATTTTTTTAAAAAATTAGAACACAGAATAATATCATTCTGTTTACCGTTACAGAAATAGTAATGCCCACCTTTCTTGAAAATGAGCACACAAACTGACTTGGAATTTGGTTATTCAGGATAATGGTTAGTATGAGATAAGAGAGCAATTCCCACACCCTCCTAACACTGATGGTGTTACCTAGTTGGGTAACAAAAAATCTGCAAAAAAACTAATAAGTTCAAAAAGCACCAAGGCCGCCACTGTTCAACCTTCAGGTATAAATATTATTTTTTATCTATTTTCTAAATGGCTAGTAAGTTGTTTGTGAACATATAAATTTCATTCATCTTCTTCCTGTTCTGCATATTAAACTGACATATTTCTGCATATTCTTATGGAGGAGAGAACATTTTATGACAAAATCATTGTAAATGTGGGAAGTTTTTCAATTTGATTTTAAACAAAATACATTTTAAAAGATGTCCGACTTATGGTTTATAAGACCAATATCTCCAATGCATCACAAATGTTTTCATTCAGTTTGGGATATACCTGGGTAGCAAATTTCACCTGGAAACAGCTATCCAATGAAAACCTTCCAATATTTTATTACCTGCCTTCTTGGATTAGTTCTCAGAGAATCATACTGTAGCTTTAGGGACTTCCTTTATTTCGCCCCCCCCTCCAAAAAAAAAAAAAAAAAGGTAATAGCATTCATGAAATCAGGATCTCCTATTTTCTTCCAAACTAGTAGGGGGGAAAAAAGATTATTTAACTGTCCTCTCCATGCAGTAAGGAAAATTCAAGTTTATCTTTTCTAATGCTGTCAAAGAGCATGACTGTCTAAGTGGCACTGACACAAATGAATATTAATATTAATTACAGCAAACTCAAATTGTTACATTTCCAGTAGGGTTTTACTTGTGCTTAGGTAAGGGTGTTTTTTTTTAATCATCAGTAAATAAGACTGCAGCTGTCATTCTCCATATCACCATAGTTGCTCTGCGAATTTATACTTCTCCATTTCACCCTTAGCATAATAAGCTTCCTGAATACATATCCATGATAAAGATACCTTACCAACCTTGTCATTTCAATTTTTCACACATATTCTTTGTGGGTGTCCTCTCTTTCAGTGAAATTTTAATTCATTAAGCAACTGCCATAAGCTATTAGTCTGAAACAGTGTGTGTGTGTGTAATCTCTATCATCTGTCTCTCCATTTCTCTATCTCTCCCTCTCTCTGCATATATATCATCTATCTATCATCTACTCTATCTATCTATCTATCTATCTATCTATCTATCTATCTTATCTATGACATCTATCATCTACTCTATCTATCTATCTATCTATCTATCTATCTATCTATCTATCTATCTATCCAAACACACACACACACACACTCACACTCATACAGATACAAACATACAATGCACATACTACTCAACACCTGCTTCAGACGTGAGGAGCTGATTCTCATCCCCCAGTGCTCTGTTCATATGCAACAATTACCTGAACATCCATAGTAAAAAAAAAAAAAAATCTACAGGAAAGATGAGTTTATTTAACCTTCAGTCTATTCCAAGAGAGGATAAATGTACTGCATTATTTATTGGAAAAAGAAACACTGTTTAAAGCTACAGGTTCTGTCACAGGAATTCATTATTCAAGGCATTTTGCACCTGTGATTTTACCTAGAGTTTACATTGAAATTCCATTTCAAGCACATAGGAATGAATGAATCTAGATTTCTCTATAAAGTGAGGAAACTTTTTAAAATTCAATCTGGGGAAACTTTGTCCAGACCTAGTAGTAATTAGGTCACAGAAACCATTGAGTTTTATTTGGCACCAATGTGCACTTTTTAATTCCCCCTAATGCATTAGACCACATTGCCATTAACTATAAAAGCAGACCTGATTATAAATTTAAATGTCCAAAAAACCACATTATTTCGATTTGTTTCAGAGGGAAAGTGCATGTGCAGGTAACATCCCAGCTCATATTGCTAAAATACTTAGAAACTTGTATTTTAAATGTACTATCCTGTACTATCACATAGCAAGAAGGCAGGTGGACCAAGGCAGTCCTAGAATGGATCCCACTTGATAAAAAGCATCCATGAAAGAGACCTAAAACAAGATGGATCGATGACATCAACAAATATTGCGGCCCCAATTGGCAAAAGAAAGCTCAGGACCATATGGGTTGGAAACATGCGGAAGAGGCCTTCATCCTTCAGTAGATGGGACAATGGCTAAAATGATGATGATGATGATGATGATGATGATGATGATCCTAGGGGTCATGTATGCATATAGTAATAAAGTATATTTTAAAGCTTCAACTTTAAAAAACAATTTTTTTTATTAAGTTATATATTATAAAACACAAAATACAAAAGTAAATAGAAGAACAGTGAGGGGGGAGGGGGAAGGAGGAAGTGAAGTGAGGAAAGATAAGGGGGGAAACAAAAAGAAGCATTGACTTCCGACTCTCTCTGTTACAGTAAAATAAGGCATTAACATCAAATCACAGCTTTTTGTTTTTCCATAATAATATGAACAAGTCATTTCTATAAAGATCTATCAGTATAATCTGAAAAACCAGAAGTCAGAGTTACATTCTTTTCCACATCAAGCACAAAGTTCAGAAGCGGTTTCCATGTGGAAACAAAAGTACTTTTCACTGATCAAAGTACCGTAGTCAGTTTAGCCAGTTCAGCCAACTCTATCAACTTCTGCAAACATTCTTCCATGGTAGGAATTGAAGTGTCCTTCTATTTTTGCACATACAATAGTCTTGCTGCTGTCAACACATATAGTAACAAAGTTCCATTTTTTTTCTCCAGTTCTTTTTCCATTAGTCCCAAAAGGAAAAGTTCTGGTTTCATTTTTATCTCCGTTTACAGAATTTTCTGTATTAAAATAGGAATCATACTCCATTTTTATTTTTATTTTTTTGCTTTAGCACATGTATTTTAAAGCTACAACTAATCCCCTGCTATTCAGGATGAGTCCCTTTGATAGACTCTCAGCAAAGTCTTGAGGTTATGATCCTCTCCTATTCAATACTACTCTTTCGTTGAATATTTTGGGTTAAAATAGACTCTCTTTGGTAGAAACCAAACAAACAAACAAAATCCCCAAACCCTACACTCTAAGTTTTATAATGGACTTCTTTAACAGTTGATCGTAAATTGTCTTTAGTCACAATTGTTGATTCCTGCATAATGGCATGTCAAGAAGTTTGAACCCAGATCTTGTTCAATCTCTTCCTGGCCATGAAGGAGAATGAGGAGTGAAAGAATTGTGCACCTTCAGACCAGTAGTGCATTCCACTTACCTTCACTACTGGTTTGGAACTGTGAGTGTGCACGCGCATGCACTTTGTGCGTGCATGGCACTCCTGCGCATGCGCAGAACCTTCTGTGCATGCATAGAGCATCCATGATGATGTCTGGGCGAGTGGGTGGAGCTTCCTGCCACCGCCATTACCAGTTCTCCCAAACTGGAGCAAACCAGTAGAAACCCACCACTGCTTCAGACCCTCATTTGGCTGAGAGAGAATTATCCTTAGAGTGCTGAGGCCTGATTTAGCATTACATGAAATACAGCCTGACAAACTCTCCTGATTTGAAGGCCTGTGAAGAACTTAAAATGGAAGCAGGATGAGCCAATTCCATTACAAAATGGTGTTCCTCAAGACAAATTAGGAGTTATTTGAAACAGCAACCTGATAGGTTACTTTTACATCTCCTGAAGAAAACGTTCTGATAGATTTTTTTTCAAAAGGATATAAAATGCATTAGCATATGGAATATATCAACTTTTAAAATGAACCTTATGTTTTAAAACTTGGAACAAAGGCTGATCAAAATGAACAAGATACTTAGGTCGAAAGCCCACATAATCCAAGCCTGAAAAGCAGAACAAAGAAGCTTCTCATTTCATGTATTTTTCCCCCTTAACATAAAAAATAAGCAGCTGAAAATTTAATATCCCTGAAAAATAATTGACAACTTTTACTTTAGCATATTTTAAACAGTTTGGAACCAATTAACGTATCACCTAAACTTGAAAGAGGGCCAATCTTACTTCTGTAGTTTGGTGTAATCAAGATTACACTGAATTTTAAAAATGAGCCAGCTAGATATATTTTGTCATGATGTTTAGATTCTTCCACATGTTATTTCCTTAGAAATCTACTATATTTGTAGAACTCACATTCCAAGCCTCTAGCTATGGTTATCAGGATCAATTGGACACTAATGATAAATGTATTGAATAATATTCTATTGATTTAAAATAATTAGATGGTACCCTTGAAATATAATTCCACTAACATATGGATTTCTTAACTCATTGATCAAAAGCACTTGAATATAGGAATAGATATGGATTATGTATATGTTGATTTGTAAAGTTTACTTGATAATAATATAATTGGCACGGATTCTCCACCTGATAAAGTTTTTCTGTATCTTGATGTGAACTTTCAAATTGAATATGAAAAATTCAAATAAAAATTGATACAGAAGAACCTGAAACAATTAGAAATAGTCATGCCCAATGTTGTCCTCCCAGTGGATAAATAATAAACAATATATACCATGGTTCCCCCAAAATTCACCAAGAGTTCCTTGGTGGCTCACCTAATTAGTGCTCTGAACTAACTGTTCAGCTAGTTCCAGATGCCAGCAATTAGTGTTGGTTCGATTCTCACCAAGGCTCAAGGTTGACTCAGCCTTCCATCCTTTCG
>JANHFM010001494.1:65941-77016 GCA_032468115.1 Grayia smithii | reverse complement strand
TTTTTCAAGAGGCAACTGGACTTTCTGGTTTTTCTTTGAAGACATTTCACTTCTCATCCAAGAATATTCCTCTGCTTTGACTGGATGGTGGGGAATGGAAGGATTTATATTCCTTGCAGACAGTAATGCAAATGGGTATGGAGTCTTCTTGCAACTGCTAAAAGGACTGAGTTGTAGACTGGAGATAGATGAAGTCATATCCCTCCCCTCTGTTGAGAGAGGGCTGTTCCATTATGACATAGGTAGCCGCTTTGACCCAGACACAAACTGAGCAACATGGTATATGCAGTACAATGCAATGACCCATGTGCAGATCTGTACACTGGGGAAACAAAACAACCATTTCATAAACGCATGATACAACATAGAAGAACAAACCCATCTGGACAAGATTCAGCAGTTCATCTGCATTTAAAAGACAAAAGCCACTCTTTTGAAGACAGCAAAGTCCACATTTTGGACAGAGAGGACCACTAGTTTGAAAGAGTAGTCAAAGAGACCATCCATGTCAAAATTGAACAGACCTCTCTCAACAGAGGGGGAGGGATACAACATCATCTACCTCCAGTCTACAACGCAGTCCTTTCAACAGTTCCAAGAAGGTTCCACACCCATTTGCACTACTCAGGTAACCCAGATGACACAGCTAAACCTCCAGGTGGCCTCAACAATTATTTAAAAGAATGCAAATGACCAATGGTCTGCAAGTAATATAAATCCTTCCATTCCCCACCATCCAGTCAGAGCTGAAGAAGCTTCTTGGATAAGAAGTGAAACATCTTCAAAGAAAAAACAGAAAGTCCAGTTGCCTCTTTAAAAAGCACCTTTGGGTTGCAATCAATTAGAACATCAGAACTGAAATTATGTGTTCATGCACTCAAGCAAAACATTGTAATTACACTGACAAAATATCTGGGTTTTTCAAGGCGGAAATGTTCTGACATTTCTTGAATCAAGGACACCCTTTCAAGTCAAGTTAAAAGCTATGGGCCCTCTTTCCAATGAAGTAAGACCAAGATAAAAAGAACATTCCAACTGGCTTAATTTACAGCTAAACATATTTAATTTGTATTTAATTTGCATTTAATACCTTTGAAATTACTCAAATTTAATTATGTTTAAAGAAATTAAATGCAGCCAACATGATTATCTTTTATGTCTCTCACGTTAAATGCTAAGAATTTTAACATAGTTTTAAAAAAGAATGTGAACAGGCTTCTAATTACATTGAAAATCTATACCTGCAACTGCAGATTTCATTTCCATCTTCACATGTTTGAGAGGCAATATAGAAAAGCAGTAGAAGCACCTCAGAATTTAGATATATTCTCCTCAATTTACAGTCATACTACAGATACTTCTTGACTTACTACAGTTACTGAAGAAAATGATTAATGACTGTTTTTCATGCTTATGATGGTTGCAGCACTGATCACATGAACAAAATTCAAGCACTTGGCAACTGACTTATGATGGTTGCAGTGTCCCCAGGTCATTTGGGAAGCCAGAGTCACTTAGCAACGGTGTTACTAACTGAACAATTGCAGTGATTCATTTAAACAGTTGTGGCAAGAAGGTCACAGAATGGGGCAAAATTCACTTAAGCATTGTCTCTCTTAGCAACAGAAATTTTGGGCTCGATTATAGTCGTAAGTCAAGGACTACCTACCTGTATATATGGCATTTACTTCTCTATGTTAATAGCAATAACATTTAGACTTATATACCGCTTCACAGTGCTTTACAGCCCTCTCTAAGCAGTTTACAGAGACAGCACATTGCCCAAAAATCTGGGTCCTCATTTTACCCACCTCGGAAGGATGGAAGGCTGAGTCAACCTTCAGCCTGGTGAAATTTGATCCGCCAAATTGCATTCACCTGGTAATCAGCAGAAGTAGCCTGCAGTACTGCACAAACATATTGTTTGGAATTATGACCCAAAAATTGAACTTTGGTCTCATTAGACCATAACACATTTCCTCACATGCTTTGTCAGACTTGATGTAGGTTTTTGCAAAATATAGCCAGAGTTGGAGGTTTTTCTTCTTCTTTTTCATCAGTTTTGGAGGGGAATCCAGTTCTTGGTAATGTCACTGTTGTGCCACATTTTCTTCATTTGTTTATGCCTGTCTTCAATGTGTTCCATGGTATATCCAATGTTTTAGAATTTTTTTGTACTCTTCACCTGACTCATACCTTCCAATAATGACATCCCTTTGATGCTTTGCAGGCTCTTTACAGACCATGGCTTTTGCTGTAAGAGGCAACTGAGTAAATATCAGAAAAATCCTAGAAGAACAGCTGAACTTTATGCTTATGCAAGCACATTAGTGTATATTTTTTACTGTTATTTTTTCCCTCTGAAAGATTTCACTTTGTTTTTCAAACCCATTGTACAATTTATATGCTATATTATAGGTGTAAAAAATTCTGAAGTGATTTATCTTGGCCTGATTTTTGTACATCTCAAAAACCTGGCATTTTAACAGGTTTTATATATCCACTGTAGATTCTTCCTAACTAATTATCTATCCAATCATAGTCGTAGAATACCATTCACAAGGGGCTGGATCTGTTTTATTAAATCCATTGCTGGCATATAGAAACTGGATATTCTAGAATTGAAAATAATATAGAGTGCCTCATAAAATAAAACATCACATAAAACATGCCCACATCATGTCAATATGGGGGTTTTAAGTTTCAAAAATGCTAAACAAGTCATGTAGTGAGCAATAGACTAATGAGCATGTCTTTAAAATTAGAGTTCCTGGCAATCTTTGTATTGCTTTCCCCCGCCATTCCATTTTCTTTTATTTGCAATAGTTGAAATATATGCCTCCCTCTTGATTAATTTATTTTCTAATTTGTGCAGCTTTAATCATAATTCTTCTGTTGTGAGCATCGCCAGTTGTGTAACATCTCTCGAGGGATACATTTGTGAGCTATGTTTTGTTATGGAATTAGCAGGTGCAGCCAGGAAAGGAAAATACTTTGCTAACTTTTTTTTTCCAAAAGTTTGCAGGCTATTGTTTTGTTTTAATTTGGTTGATAATGGAAGGTGGCAGTGACAGAACAGAGAGGTTTTCTGAGATAGTGAACAAGTACCTTTTAGATATTGTTCACCAAACACAAAGATATCAATTATTTGAAAATATTTTTATTCAATTCAGTGGGAGTCAGCCATGTGTGACTTATTAAAAAAATCTGCATTGTATCATCGGCAATATAACCATTGCTAGGAAGAAATAATTATAGGTTTTCTAACAATGTTACAGAACCTCAATTATTTTCTAGCTTCTAACCAAAAAAGGTGAATATGTCTCATGGCATGATTGCAAAAAGTTATATTGTAAGTTTAAAGGTCTGTGACAACCTTTTCAGAATTATCATAAATCCTTTAACCATTCAATCATCAACTTCATATTCTCCGCCTACAGATCTTGTGACTTGGCTCCACAGAATCTGAAAGATAAATTTGTTAAATTTACACAGCACAGATATAATATGATGTGAATCCTTGCCCTGTGAAATCATTACTCTGATTTCTGTGAGATTACCAGTGGGTTAATGAAGCAAACCATAGATATCTTCAGAGATCTTCAAACTTGCAGTGCTCTGTAATATGCAAAGCCCACTTTCATGTTAAAAAGGTAGAAATAGGAGAATGTTAAAATCTTTATATCCACTTATGGGGCTTCCTTCTCATTTGGGAAGGGAAAATATTTAAGACAGACAAATGGATGACTTAAACTTTCCATGGAAATGGGGACACAATGCAAGGCAAAGAGGAAGGGCTAAGAATCCATCAGATCTTTCACCAAATTCTCTATCCTGACAAGAATAATACCTATTTTAAAACTTTTCAAAATTAGGATTGCCCATACTGGATATTATTCAGGAGGGCAAACTCCCCTTTTTCCAAGAATAAACGCTTAAATATCTGGCCTCAAAAGGGCAAAAGTTGAATTATCTAACATTTTTTAGGCTTCCATAGGATTGTTTCCTAAGCAACTAAGTGAGGGATAAGATTGATACATTTCAGATCAGGGCTGGGTTAAGCTCTTATAACTGCATTGCCTAAAAGATGCTTTAAAAGATGTTTAATATTGCCATTCATCAGAGAAAATACTTCACAAGTTCTGCATTGATCTCTAACAGGACACATATTTTTTTTCTTTGCTTTCCCTTCACTTTTCCAGCAATGGAGCAATTGTACAGCTGTGCAAGAATCTGTGCATCCATATCTGTGCTTTGGCCACATTGTTATATTTGGCTTATCTCCAAGGTGCATCTTCTCATAGTTACCCACATAAAGGGTCCTTATTCAGTATTTCTGTCCTATGCATCATACTGTGACGGACTACTCTTCTTGACTGAGCAATGTGATTCCTACTCTTCTTCTTAAATAAAAACCAGGAAGAGTTATTTTTCAGGTGATGTGTCTTAGAGAAAGGAAAGGTCCAAAGCCATTAGGGAAACTTAACATTTATCCTTTCTTTCTTATTTAAAAAGATGTGGAATTTTTATAAAAGGAAGGAAGGAAGGAAGGAAGGAAGGAAGGAAGGAAGGAAGGAAGGAAGGAAGGAAGGAAGGAAGATAAATATTGCCTTATATCAAGAGTCATCTGACACCCTCCCCACACACACATATTGTAGTTTCCTGGTTTCATATTAAGATAGCTGTCAGACTCTAATCCTCATGTGTCTTTTTTTGTACAGCTTGCAGTACAAATTGCAAGGAGAAATCAGAATATATATATTTTTTCCTAGAGCAGTAATAGATCCTTTTTTCAAGTTAACTTTGATTACATTTGCCTTACTTTTTAAAGTTGGTTGGCAGAAATTCTGACAACTGAAAGAAAAGTCGACGATTATTTTTTTAACAACAATACACTGCCATACAATAATCTGGAAATCTAAAATTAAATATTTAATTAGAATTTTGATTTGCTTTTAAGATAGGTGGCATTGCACAGGCTATATTACAATCTTTTATACTTCTTTTTTTTTTTTTTGCCCAAAAAATTACTGTATATTTTAAACAGGCCACTTTAATATTAATACATGTGTAATAGATTCAGAACTGAAAAAATCAGCTAAAGATGGTGCATTTTACAGTATTGGGAAAATTACAGGATTTTCTTTCTTTGTATTGTAAAAACATTTTTTTAACAATTTACCTACATTAATCAAAAAGTACAGCATATTTAATAATTTTACAAATGTTTCATAAAAAATATATCTCTGTACAAAAAAGTTCTTTTGCACCTACTTCATGTCACAGCAGCATGAGGTGAAATGGCAGAATGGAGTACTGAGAATGAAAATTAGGTTGATGGTCATAATGCCAGCTTCCCCCTCCCCCTTCTTGAATGACAGCTTTTGTTTAGTTTACAAAATATATTACAGAAGAAAAAAAAAATTATTGCAGCTAGCCTGGAGAAAGGCAAGATGGGTAATACAAGCAGATTTAAACAGCTTTGAAGCACATTACCTTTTTTTTTTTAATTGTTCTTTCTTTTAGCATGTTCATCTTTACTTTATCATAATCAATCTAAGACTTCTTGGGGAAGAGTCAACTATAAATGCCTCATAGGAAAAAAATATGCATTACTTGCTTTGGCATGAGAATACCACAACGACTGAGGGAACTTGGCTGTGTTTTCAAGTTGCTCTGCAGCTCAAGCCCTACTCAAGTGAATAGACTTTAGGTGGCACTTGAGGATCTGGGCTCTGAAAATAATGGAAGAAATGGAAGATCAAACGTGGTCAGTGCATACAATGTGACTGTAACGAAAACAGATGGAACACAAAAACTCTTTAGAGATAGGCACAGAGGTGACCCCCCCAAAAAAAGCCTTTCTACAAACCTATTTTTATTAGATAGATACACTGTACGTGCAAAACGAGCTGTTTCCTGCAGTTTTACCAGTATCAGTGGGCCTGCAGAAAGTTTAGTACCAATTCAAATGAAATATTTCCAACTGAAATGGTTTTGCCTGCATCAGGTAAAATGTTGATGACTTCTAATTGTAGCATAAACAACCGTACTCTTTGTGATATAATTATACTTCACTGATACGTGTGAAGCTTAGTCAAGATCTTAAACAAAGACATTATAACAGAGAAGAAAAAAAGCCAAAAGCAAAACTATAATTCTAATTTCGTGATTCATTGTGTTCAGTGAATGCCACTCCATTAACTGGAATGTTCTCCCAATTCATTTCAATAGATGAAGCTCATCCAGTGGGCCTTCTCCTATGCAGCTGACTTCAAAGCCATGAATCAGGCTCCCCATAGAGAGGAGATATTTTGCATTTATCAGCACAGGTAGATCTCTGAATCAGGACACATGCTGATAACACTATTATAAAAATTTCCCTCTTCTTACATTTTATCCAGACTTGGTAATAGTTAGAAAAAACCCAGTAATTTCTCTCATGTATTTTTTTTTAAATAACTTTGGTTACTTTTGCCATCAGTATAATTTTAGATAAAGTGACTACAAAGGCAGCAGTGACAGTTTGACTTTCTCCAGTGGACAACAATACAAGACTTCAAGAAATATAGCTTGACACCGCTGCCCTGCCAGAGAATGCAAACATCTGTTGAAGATCATATAAAATTGTAAATGCACATGGCATATTCATAGGTTATCAGCATCTGAAGCAAAGCAACGCATCTAGACATCTCCTAGGTTTATAAGAATAAACTTTAAAAAAAAAATGAAGCGGACAGCAAAATATATTGATATTGCTGGTATCTTCCATCAAAACTATATAACATTTTCTATTTTGATCAGATTGCCTTGCAAACTTTTCTTGCCATATAACATAAAGTTATCATCTTTCCTGTTAACACTGAATTTTTGGTAATGTATTTCATCATTAAAGTGTTCAACAAGAATTAAAAGCAAAGAAACAAACTTTGAGAGGGAGGGTGGACAAAATCACGGCCAAGGTCCAAACAGCTACTTTAGGCACCCAGGAATTTGGATTGCCAAGGGTTTCTTTCCACTTAACAACAGAGAAAGAGGTCCTTGCGATATATTTAATTTAGTTTGAAAATCTTTTCCATTTTAAAAATAATTCAATGTAGCTTTGGGCTGTTACTTTACATAAGCCCAATGTTCCTGAGGATGTGAGGAGCTAATTGTGCAGCTGTTTAGAACCTGTCTTGTGTACTAACTTGAAGAAACTTTGGGGAAGAACAATCCTAAAAGCCTTTCTTTTTCTTTTCTCTCTCTCTCTCTCTTTCTTTCTTTCTTTCTTTCTTTCTTTCTTTCTTTCTTTCTTTCTTTCTTTCTTTCTTTCTTTCTTTCTTTCTCTTTCCTTCCAAATCAGTGGTAACATATCTCATTATTGTCCCACTGAAGCTAAGAGAAATAATAGCAATGATTTATCCTGTAATGATATAAATAACAGTGCATAAGCTCGTGTCCTTAAATCCATCAGGATGAATTAGGTATTTGCACATCATTGCATAACTGTCCAGAGAACTGCATGCAAGCTAAAATTGGATGTAACCAATGAGGTTGACATAATTAATAACAGTTGCAGTCAACCTTTTGGGCAAGCTGAATCGTAACTGGACTTTAAACTATAAGATGGTGACCCTCTATTGCCCAGTAAAATACAATGAGACTCCCATGCCTTCTTCTCACACTAATCTACTAAGCAAAGGAGTAGAGAGTAGCAAAGTCTGATTCCATCATACCTATTTGTCTAGGTATCCTTAATCCTGACCAACAGTGCTATAGATTCCTTATGCCAATGCCACTTGTGGCATCCATGCTGTAGGTCTGCCACATTGAATCAATGATATTTGTCAAAGGATTATATGATTCAAGAATAATTATTTTTGTTTTAGCCCATCCCCCCTTTTGGGAGAGGCGGAAGAGGCTATGCTCGTTTTATTATACTGAGAAATACCTCTAAATCTCAAACTTGCTCTGTCAAGCTGTATGATTACAAAAGCATTAAGCAGTATTGGTTAAAAATGTAGCAAACAAAACAATCCCACGCAGTAACACACATAGACACACACACACACACACACACACACCCATACAACCCATGGAAAAGGGTCATGGTTGCTGTGGGAAGTTGCTGTGTTGAATATGACTGAGCTCCGAGTTCTATGCCTCTGAAAGCATAATGGTACAGCAGAAATTCATGTCAGTGGTGGGGAAGAATAAAAGATGGAAAACAAATGCAAAAAAGGAAGACTGTTTTATGAGCACAAGGCTCACAGGCTTTATGAACTATTTAAAATAAATTACTATTCACATTTTGTACATGGCAAGCAGCAGAAGCTGCCTGACCCCCCTGCTGTTATACAGTATGACACTGACAGTAATGAATCACATCAGAGAAGAAACAATACTGGGATTAATGTTTAGTAGATATGGGACTCCTCTCTTCATAATCCATTTAATTATTCTTATTCCTAGCTCTGTGTGTTTATAAAAAAAACAACAACAAAACAACCAGAATATAGTCTCCTTCTGTTCATGAATTATCCTAGCAGGATTAAATAAATGGATTGTTGTACAACATATATATTAGAAAAAAAAATGTCATGGAATGATTTACTGGATTTAAAAAAAAAAAAAGGCCAAATGCTTATATACAATGTGTGTATAAACCCTGTATATTTGTTTTTTTTTTTTAACCAGTATCTTACTCATTCATACCACACTAGTGCAAAAAATTGTGCATTAACATTTTGCAATACAACAGCTGACTGGGAAGTTTGTAGATCAACTTCTACATGAATATCTGAGATATACTGTACGGCTGTATTGTGAACAAGGTCTCAATGGTAAAGCATTTCGGAGATGTGTGCAGGCCCCAAGGAAGTTTGTCATCTTCTCCTTTGTCGTCTCCTTTGATTGGTTTTGTTTAAATCTCCTTCAGAGTGTTCTTATTCCTGGGGATAATTTATGGTGCTATTGTTTGTTATAGGTCCCAAGGGAGTGATCCGAGTGCCCAGAAGATTGCATTGAAAGGCATCCAGCCACATACAAATGTGAAAGTCTGAGGCATTTAAATATGACAGATGGATATGACTTGGCAGTCTTCCTTGAACGTGTGCCTTAATTTGGAGCAAATACAGCCAGGTATTTCAAATCCACCTTTGAGACAAAGACATCGCCTTAGTCTTGATTCCCCAGAAGACCGAGGTTCCAGCAAAAAAAAAGCCTTGCTGCATCTATGCCAGGAGATGTTAAAGATTACAGCAGTGAAGTCAAGTGGAGAAGGGAAACTGGTATATGGCACCAAAGGAATTACTGCTTGTCCATCAGAGGTATGGCTATGAATCAGTCAAATTGGGCACTGAAGGCTATACCACTGTACAAACTGTGTTCAGAGTTGTGTCAAACCTCACAGCTTTTGCCTCTGTGGGCTTTAAGTTTGTATCATACATAGGATTTTCAAATGACGCCTGTCCATTGCTGTTTTCGTGTCCAGCATAACCATTGTACTGTACTTTTGGTCTTGTTCTGCAAGTGTAAAAAGAAAAAAAAAAGGAGAGAGAAAAAAAATCTGAGATTGAACTGCTGGAAAGGTGGCAGAAATAAGATAATTTGTATACTCCTTTTGCCATTTCAAGGCATGATATTCAGAGAGTTGAACTGGAATTGGCTTAGTAAGCATGGAACAGAGTGGTAAAATAAACCCGAACCCAGCATTCCTCATATATCAAAACAAGTACTAACATGGCTTTCCAGATTATTGTGGGATTCAAGAAATTAATCCAAATTCTTATCTGACTGGTAACACCTTCTACTGTAAGAAGTCAAATAATAGGCTGGGTCCTAAAACCTGAGGAAAACAACATTGTCCAATCTTTCCCTCTGAAATGAGAAGCCACAATACACCTTTGCCAAAATTACAGAAGCAATATGGATCATTCTGACCCTAGGGCTGTGATGGCGAACCTATGGCACACGTGTGCCACAGGTGGCACACAGAGCCCTCTCTGTGGGCATGCGAGCCCTGGCCCTAGGTCAGCTCTGCCATGCATGTGCGTGCATTTCTCGCTAGCCAGCTGGTTTTTGGGTCTCTGCCACACATGCAGGGGGGCGGGGCACATGCTGGAGATGTGCGTGCATGTGCAGGGGACAGGGCTCATGTGGGGGTCGCGCATGAATGCACAGAGGGAAGGGCACACACGGGAGGGTCACATGCACATGCACAGGGGCAGGGCATGGGGGAGTCACATGTACATTGCATTATGGGTGTGTGCGCATGTGCTTGGGTGCCAAAAAGGTTAGCTATCATTGCCCTTGGGTTTCATCTGAGGAATGCTTTCTTTGCGAAGACTCACTCAGCATAAACTTTCAGCCACTTTTTTGGCACAAGCTAATACTGTTTTAGCACATTCTACAACTTAGAATATGCTAATGGTTTTATTTATATTTTGAAGCTAAATCTGCTATTTTCTATGGTTAAAATCTTTGCTTTTGTTTCTCTTTTCTCATCCTGTTCTAGTTACAGTTTCTGGAGGATAGCATAAAAACATCCTAAGGTATTTTTTGTTTTATTCACATCACTAAACTGAATGGATTTCTTTACTGCTTGATATGGGTTGGTGAGAGTGCAAAATAGTAAGAAGAATAAATATCAAATTCTTCAGCATTTCCTATGTGAAAAAGAATTGAACTAGGGCAGGGGTCAGCAAAGTACGGCTCTTTGGGCCCTCTCCTGCGGCTCCCTGTCGGATGATCCCACCATTGGGTGGCCCCTCCCGCCCCCCTCATTCGCACGCGCGCACACACACACACACACACACACACACAAGAGATAGAGAGGGGTAGAGAGATGAGAAAGAGAGGAAAAAGAAAAAGATGAGGGAGAGAGGGAAGGAGATGAGAAAGAGGGAGAGGGAGAAAGATGAAAGATGAAAGAGGGAAAGGGAGAAAGATGAGAAAGAGAGGGAGAAAGATGAGAGAAAGAGAGGGAGAAATGAGAGAGGGATGGAGAAAGATGAGAGACGGGAAAGATGAGAGAGAGGGAGAAAGATGAGGGAAGGAGGGAGGAAGAGAGAGAGAGAGGGAGAAAGGAGAAA
>JANHFM010001494.1:16015-29443 GCA_032468115.1 Grayia smithii | reverse complement strand
AGTTGAAACAGTTCATGTCCAGGATGCGAGGGATCTGTAAATATTTTCACAGCCCTCTTTTTGACTCGTGCAGTATAATTGCAACCAAAATATATTTAGCTCTTGGAGGATCTAAATTCAAAAACACACCTTTTTGTAAAATAACCAGAAGTGAACTCCACATTCAGTATTTTGAATATTGCATGGAATTTCAAAGTGAAAGTATTACTTATACTTTCAGCTGTATTAATTTGCATTAATGAGAAATTGCTGTCCTTTCTGCTATTTTTACGTTGTACACAATAGTCAGTTCCTATTGACTCCCAGTAACTCCTGCTCCTTCTCAGTCATAAGTATGCACCATTACAATATGAAACAGTAGGTATATTATATTAAAATATATATATAATCTTAAAGAACTTACGTAGGCACTGCGGAATTTCTCCTCTCCATACTCCTCTACCTTCACATGAAAGGATAGCAGAATTGGAAAGGTGATACCCATCAGCACAGCTGTAACTTATACTTGATCCCCAGTGAAAATCAGATCCTTCCACCTTTCCATACAGGACCTGGGGAGGTGGTCCACAGGTAATAACTATCAGATTTAAAAGAGAGAACATAGTAAAGTATTTAGAGTTGATTCAGAATAAGAGTACAAATACATCTGATAATCTGTTATAGTTGTATGCTCTCTTTCTATTCTATGTTTCTGTACATTTCATTGAAAGGATTACTGCTTATTTGTACCATGCATGACAGCAACTCTATTCTTATTATGGAATATACAATGGAATGAAGCAGTTGATTTGGTGGTGCATCTAGTAAAACAGCTCTGCTCAGTTGCCCAGAGCAAGGAGACACTATTTATTTCTTAAAATGGTATCCAGTCTTTCTATTCATATGACACACTTTGTTGAAAAAAATGTTATGAGATAAAAAAATAAAATTAATGTTACAAAACTGGGGTGGAATATAATTTTCCGGATGCTTTTTCTCCAAATGAAGAGTATAGAACTTTATTCCTCTTCTCTGATTCCTATATGATAATATTGGCTCAAAGAGCTCTACATGTATTTTTAAAAATCAAATATATATACTGTACACTGTTGGCATGCCCAGGAGATAAATAGTGAAGCATGATAAAATGGAGCTTCAGTATCTCCTTGTTATCTACTGGAATAGTAAAAGTGTAAAGAAAAGTGAATTTTGGGATTGGGGAGGGAATAATACAAAGTATCATAAGAATATTATTCTCTGAAAACTTTAAGAGTTATTTTGTAGTTGGAGTAAATGGTGAAGGATAGATAAAATAAAGAGTTGTTTTGGAAGTAACTTAACATAAAAATAAGAAAAAACTTACTATAAGAAATATTAGATATCAAATAGACATTTTTGCATTGCAAACTAGTTAATATAAAGAGATATAAATCTTCCATCTATGCTTAGGCAGTGAGAAATTATGTTAAATCTTCTAAGCAATTTTCACTCTTTGTTCTTTGTAAGAACTTGCAGTTTGGGTATTTCTGTATCTTTTTCATTCTGTATTTTTTCTTCAATTTTCCTGCTTTAATCATTTCAACTGTTGTCAACTGAAGCTTCATTTCATGGCCTCAGTTCACTATAAAATTGAATAAGCCTCAATATCAAAACCCAATCTATGACCCAATTGGCCCAAATATGATTAGTTGATCATAATCCCAGAAATAAACCACAATACCCTGTCTACTATATATCAACCTTAGCAATTACCAGAACCTTAATGAAAATACATAGAAACTTTCCAACAGAGCTTAGGTTGCTACTTTACTTTACTCGTTATAGATAATGGTAGTTAACAAGATACAAGACCATAATGTTTTGAAAATATACCTCTTGTATCATTCCTTCTCCATTCCCAAAATTTGCATTTGAATATATAATCTCAATTTAGCTGATGAAATCATAGGTGGCCTTTTTTTCTCATATATATTTTCCCAGTATCTTACTTATATAAAGAAAATATTTATTTGTGATTGACTTTGGAACACCTCTTAATATTTATATTAATCTTGGAATTATATTCATTTTAGATAACATTAATTTTAATCCATAAAGTTCAAAATTCTTTTGAATTTTCTTCATAAATTCAAAATAATTTATTTTGAGTTTACTGTACAAAGAAAGTATTTGAAAAGATGGACATCAAATTTTCTCTACTGTTCATGTTCAAAATTTGAGGTGTTGCAAAATATGTTTTGAAAATCCTATGAAACATTGACATCCTTTTGGAATAATATTTTAATATACATAAATATATTTATGGGGAAGTTTGGTAGTGTTACTGATGCAAATATTCTGTTCAATTATATCCCCAAAGTTGCAATTTGATAATTTCTGAAAATTTATGGTTGTATTGAGCCTGTTCTGAGGTGTTGCTAAGTATTTTTGAGAAAGTGGAAAAGCACTAATATTCCTCTTCTTAAATATTAGCTTTAAAAGATGTGTGACTTTATCTACTAATTAAAAATAAGTCAATTTGTTTTTTTGGTATAGATTTTATGATATTTCATAATTATACACAATCATTAATTATTTTTCCCTTAAGGTAGATTTAGAAGGTTTGACATTTTATTAATATGTGACATATTGACACATTTTCTGTTTACTGTTTTGTTTCTGTAGTTTTTCTGGAATCTATTTCCTGGATTTTTGTATTTTGTATTTCTTTCTATAAAACATTAAGGAATAAAAAGCAATATATATTTCAATATATATGTATATAAAGCAGGAATTGATAACTGGGAAGTTTAGAATAATACTATGATGTTAAAACCTGGATTCTTTTCTCCAATTTTGGTTTTTAGGGTTTTAGGGCTGGGTAACCTGTTATGCCTCATCTGCTTTCTAAAGCTTGGGTACCATGGACAATTGTCCACAATAGTCCTTTCACTCAGGCAAACTGGATTAAGAAAGAAGATAATTGTAGGTGGGAATTTACAAATGTAGCATTATCACTTATGGAATGAGACCTACATACCCAAAGACTCAAGATAGTTTTTACTTTCTCTAACTTGTCCTCACTGAAAACCAATATTAAGAACGAAGACCGATGATCCAAAAGGCATTTTCTTTAGCTTTGCAGATAAAATGTGAAGAGTCTGCCAAAGCAGTAGAAGAGAAAAGAAACTAAAAGATGAAACTAACTCATGTCTATCTAAGTAATGGCTTCTACACTAGAAGATTCTGATTATAGCTTAGTAACTATCTCACATAGCCTGAGAAAGTTGATCAATCATCATTTAATGATATAATTTTAGTAGTAAGAAAGGATGTGGTGTGTAGAGCACACTGAAGTACTATACAATATTACATTCTTTAGACCCACAGTTCACTGAATAAAGAGAATGCCTTCTTGGCCTAATATGTTGGCTAATCCTGGGATCCAAGATAGAGTGACCCAAGGGTGAAATCCTCCTGGTTCAGACCGGCTTGGGTGATCCGGTAGCGATTATGGCAGGTGGTTCAGAGAACCAGTAGTGATGGCGTCACAAGGCTCTGCCCCACCAGATGTCCTTATTTCCTGCTTTTAAAAGTAAAAAAAAAGGCTCCAACGATCATGGCTCAGTTGTGATTGTCAGAGCTTTTTTTTTAAAAAACTTTTAAAAGCATATTTGGCAGAAGAGGCTGTAAAAAAATGCTTTTAAAAGATAAAAAAAAAGTCTCTGACAATCAGGCAACTCAGCTGTGATTGTCAGAGCCTTTTCTTTTAACCTTTTGAAAGCATTTTTTTACAGCCTATTCTTGCCGAATAGGCTATAAGAAAATGCTTTAAAAAAGTAAAAAAAAAAAAAGTTGGCCATGCCCAACCAGTCACATTACCCCACCCCCACCAAGCCATGCCCACAGAACCAGTAGTAACACATTTTACATTTCACCACTGGAGTGACCTCTCAAAATAAACTGCTTGTGCCATTTGTAGGAGAGAGACCTTAATTTAATCCTTTTAGTTTCTTAAGTCTTAATGTTGGAGAGTTAATTTTATTGTCGCTGTTCTGAATTTAGTTGATTGTGCAGTTTTAACTTAAAACTCTATATCATTTCACATTTGTTATTGAATGATTGTGATATTATAAATACTAGAAACATCTGTATCACTTGCTTTTAAAATCTACTTAAATTTTGTTTCACAGGAACTTGGAGGAATGAGTTGACTCCTCATGATGCAGTGGCAAGATAGTTATATTTCCTTTTCTAAATTCATCTGGCCTTTAAATGCTTTGTAAACTGCATCACACCTTTCCCAAGGTAAGGATAATAAATGACATGCTTTTTCTTCAATAACAGAGAAGACAAGTAGGCAAATTATTTCTTTATTAATAAACTATTACAACCATTTCATAACTATTTCCATTTCCCTAAGTCAATAAAAACCCACAGCAATATATTAAAGGCTTTCCACTTAAATTTACTTTAAAATTATTAAAGGTAATTCTCCTTACAAACATGAAATTTTAATTCTATTCAGGCAATGGTAGGATAATATTTACATGCCAATTAAAGCCCAAACCTTTACAGATGGGTTTACTGTGGTTCCAAGTTCCATCTTTGGTACAGCGGATGGTGGATGCTCCAACAACTTCCATCAGGTAGCCTGGACTGCACTGATAGGTTATTGTCTTATTAAATGAGAAATCATTTCCAAACTGAATGCCATTTGCCAATTCACCTGGATCTCCACAACTGATCACTAGTTAGGAAACAACAAGAAAGTTTTCTTTTTGAAGAAACAGTATCCTGCAGCAAATATGCTTACATACATAATAGATATCTTCAGAAATTTGCTAGTACAACTGTGTAATTTACATTCATATTCAAGCAGCCCCATGCTGAAATACAACCTTTAAACCAAGGGAATTCTAAAACAGCCTCTCTGTGAATATGTCTACATAGTAGAGATGAATCCTGATGGAATGTAAATATAATCAAGGACCCCTGCCATGAAAATGGAACTTCTAACCTGTGGAACAGCAATCTCACTGATTTAGGAGCATAGATGGTGTTAGATCGGTGGATTGAAGACGCGGAGAGTGATTTAAAACACAACAGCTCTTTATTAAAGTGAACAGCAACCAGCGAAGCCTCGTTGGTGAGGCTCACTTATATAGCGCGTCTTGGCCAATCAGCGGCCAGCATATTTCCCGCTCAAATGGTAGACCTCAGTGGAAACCTTTCCTGATTGTGACTGACAGTTCCCGATATCTAACAGATGGACTGCAAAATGGAAACTTGGATTGAAAACTGAAACTATATTATTGAAAAGATGTAAGGATCTAAATAAAACATAATGTATATATATATATTTGTCGCATTTAATGTAGATTACATTTAGTAAAAAATATATATACTAGTATACTAGACTGAAAACTGTGTGTGCCATTACTTGCAGATAAGACTAACATGTTTAACAGTTTAATTTACATAATAACATAGATCTCCTTCTGGCAAAATAAATTTGATTGCACAGTTTAATTTCTGGAAGTATAGGTAGTCCTCGACTTATGACCACAATTGAACCCAACATTTTTGTTGCTAAGTAAAACATTTGTTAAGTGAATTAGTAATATTTGTAATATTCATGAATAAGTAATATTATTACCTTTCTTGCCACAGTTGTTAAATGAATCACTGCAGTTGTTAAATTAGTAAATCTGTAGTAAATCAGTAGTTAAATAAGTAAATCTGGCTTCCCTATTGACTTGGCTTGTCAGAAGGTCACAAAAGGGGCTCACATAACCACAGGACAGTGCAACCGTCATAAATAAGAATCAGTTGCCAAGTGTCTGAATTTTGATCACACAACCATGGGGAGGTTGCAGTGGTCACAAGTGTGAAAAACGGTCATAAGTCACGTTTTTCAGTGCCGTTGTAACTTCAAACAGTCACTAAATGAACTGTTGTAAGTCGAGGACTACCTATAAATGCAATCCATGTTTATGTGGCTTAGAGTAGAGAATATATAAAGCTAGAGCAATCTAACATTGAGCATTTAAGCAAACTCACTAAATTTTATGTGATTTTATTGAGACTTCCATCCAAGTGTACATGATAACAAACTTAATTTTTCATGCTTTCTTTTTCCAAACACTTTCCATGCAAATGTTATTTTTAATACTGAAGTATATTGTTAACAGGGTATCAATATCCAACCTGTACAGTCTGGGGCATTGCCAGTCCATGTCCCATTGGCTGTACAATGGCGAGTTGTTAGTCCAGAAGTCTTGTAACCTTCCCAACAAGCATAGATAACTGAGCTGGAAAATGAAATCCCATCACTATAGATTATCTTGCCATTGGCCGGTGTTCCGGGATTTCCACAAGACACAGCTGTCAAAAGTGAAGATGGCAGGAGAAGCAAAAGAAAATAAGCTTATTTTCCAATAGAAGTGCATACATTTAAAAACATGAAAAACAATTATTTTCTATTGTTTGCAGTCATTAATGGGTCTATGGTATACATGAATAAAAATAATGTTTTGATTGGGCTAATATAATCATTATAACTAATTAGTTACAGATGAAAGTGATCTTCTAAATAGATTTGGAAACATGAAGCACAAAGCAAAAAAAAAACAGTGGGGTTTATTCAGAACCCTAGAATATTTTCCATCTTTTAAAATTTACACATACACACACACACACACACACATACACACAGAGCCGCACATCGTGGTTTGGTACCCAGGATTTATCCTAGCAATGGTTAGAGTAATTTTCCATTGTTGAATCAATACTCAATGTTTAAATTTGAAGGAACAACAGTTCTTATTAAAATAAAGCCAGATTCTTTGCAATGTTTTTTCACATGATTATTTTCAGACATACAACAGCTTCTTTCTGATGCTGCATAACTCCTAATCAAACAATTGCCAATTTAGGAAGAGTTACAACTCTAGTCTATTGTCTCAAGAGTATGTTTCATAATTTCCCCACCAATATTTCGGCTGTGGTAAAACAAATGACAGGAGGGAAAAAACGGTACATTTTGTTACCAATTATATTTGCTCTTAAGAAAAGGCCAAAACAAAAATCATTTAACAACAAAGCCGAGTCAAAAGGAAACATGCCAATGTTAGGGAGAGGGTTGGGTGAAGATTTGAGGAAAAAAAATTCACCTGAGAGAAATGGAAAATAGCTATCATGTGCATCCAAATGTAATTCTGGATTTTTTGTTTAATTAATGATGTCTAGAAATGATACATATTTTCACAAGAGACTTTGCAATGCACACTATTGTACCACATGTGAAAATATTCAGATGCATAGTATTTAACTACTACATATCAATTCAATAGATGAAGGAACTGGGGAATATTTTACTGGTAAGAAAGAAGTTATAAGAAGATGGATTGCTGACCAGAAAGGAGAACAGGTGCTTGTAATAAATTAAAATAAAAAAGGGTCATAATCATTTCTATACGTGGGGTGAATGTATACTAAGATACTTTTGGGAAGGGGAAAGAAAGGTGAGTGAAGGACAAAATCTGAATCCAGAGCAAAAGTTTCCTTTAGCTCAGATTTCTATTATTTCTCTTTAGCGTTCTTTTATCCGTACCAGCAATTTGCAGCTACATTCAACTTGCAAAGCATTGTCAAAGCAGCCTTCAGGGATGAAATCCAGCAGGTTCTGATAGGTTCTGGAGAACCGGTAGCGGAAATTTTGAGTAGCTTGGAGAACCAGCAAATACCACCTCTGGCTGGCCCCAGGTGGGTTGGGAATGGAAATTTTGCAATATCCTTCCCCCAGGAGTAGAGAAGGAATGGGGATTTTCCAGTATCCTTCCCCTGGAGTGAGGTAGGAATGGAGATTTTGCAGTATCCTTCCCCTGCTATGCCCACCAAGCCACGCCTACCAAGCCACACCATGCCCACCAAGCCACGCCCACAGAACCGGTAGTAAAAAAAAATTGAATTTCACCACTGGCAGCCTTGCTTGGAATAGTGTGACTATTGGTTGTCTTTTGTTTTCCTAGCTTGAAAGGATGCAAGTATGATAATGTACTACACTGGTTCATTTGGAAACTTTCCATTAGATTAACAAACAACAAGAAACATAGTACAGGTAGTCCTTGTTTAATGGCCACTATTGGGACTAGCAATTATATTACTAAGTGACACAGTTGTCCAGCAAGATATCTACTGCCTGATTTTCCATCGCTTTGCTGAAGTTGGCTGTGAAGTGCACAAATGGTGATCACAAGACCTCAGTGATCATAAAGGCGCACCAGCTGTGAATCAAGCCATCTCACTATGGGACAACTCACTACGGCCAACGCGCCCCAGAACAACTCGCCAGGGGACAATTCAATGCTCATTGGTTGACAGGTTGCTGGGACTCCACACCTGGCTCACCCCAGTCTCAAGGACTTCTAACTTGAGAAGGCTTAAACCTTAAGCAAGACAAGGCCTGCTGCAATTTACTTGTCCCTCTCTTAATTTATCCCACATTAAAATGTTCCATGGAGAGGAGATTTTCCTCTGCCTCTTCCTATCTGCTTCATAGTCCTCTTCCCCAACTTTCTAAACCAAGGTTTTATTTGCTATGGAATAGTGAGCAGCAGATAGATTGCATTAGATTTCAACATTTATCACTACGTCCTCATACCACACACACATATAGTGAGACTAAGCTATACATTGATTAATCTGAGACATAAAAAAGAGTAAATTTAGAAAAAAAATATTTAGGTAGCCTAGAGCTGGTTTCTTTCTTTCTTCTTGCAGAGATGCAAATGTCTTTGGAGGGAAAATCTCTCTCACTATAACGGTAAACTCTGACCTCCCTGACAGTCAAAAGAATGAGAGTGGACCAGTATGTAAAACCAGGAGCAGAAAACAAATTCCTAATTACAATTAATGTAAAATTGAGTATATTCAGAACAGAACAGGCGGTTTTCATTTATCCAAATCAAGAATCAAGTTATAAGAATAAGAGACTAAGAATATTTAACTATGAGATTAATAATATTTAAATATGAGATTAAGAAAATGTAAATATATTTGAAACTCTGAGTAAACAGAGAGTACGGTAGTTTAATTCTCCCCCCCCTGCTCCCCCTTCCCAAAGAGACTTAGTATAGTTATACAATCACGAGTTGGAACTTGCTATTGCTACTACAGACCTTCACAGACTGGCTGCAATCCAGACCAAGATCCATTAAGAAGACATGTTCTTTCTGGGGAACCTCTCAACTGATAGCCCATTTCACAGGAAAAGCGTATTAGGCTTTTGATCTTAAATTCATCGCCGAGTCTAGACCCGTGAGAGGGCATTCCGGGATCATCACAGTATCCTGGATTGTTTCCTAAAAATTACGAACAGAATTACATTTAAAATTGGGATGTGCACAGTGTTTCAAACTCATCTTATTTTGGACCACTGTAGTAACAGCCTTGATTCCAATATCGAGGCTCACTTTGAATTGCAATCACACACAAAAATGTTGGAAACACTAGCTTTATTTTCAACTTTTTCAAAATACATCAAATTAGCTAATTCCCTAACTACCTATTGACTCGCTGAACAATCTTTCAACTATAATAATAATAATAATAATAATAATAATAATAACTATTATGCCAATAATATAGCTCTATTTGTATAAAATATAACTTTGTAGTACCTGTCAGATTTTCTATTAGAAAGTATTATATCATTATTCCCATCTCACTCCTATGGGTGGTATGTGTCTTCCTCAATCATGAATCCTCTACCAGAGGCTTCAGATTTTAAGGTTCTGTACAGTATCTTAGCTATTCCTAGCACTGCACTCTTCTGGACAGAGACCTCTGATGTCAATCCTGGGATATGTGGGAGCACTCACCCAGTTTAGGAGTCTCACAACCTTAGAAGCCATTTTTGTTAAATAAAATGAACATTAGAAATATGTTAGAAGCTCACAATCAATCCCTCACAAAATTACCTGAACAATGAGGGAGTGTCCCACTCCAGCGGCTGTTTTCCTGGCACACTCTACTAGAGTTTCCCAAGAGAGTTTGCCTTTCTGTGCATGAATACTGAACAACAGATCCAAATGTAAATTTATCTCCTGATAGAATTGCATTTGTTGGCACTCCAGGATGTCCACAAGATATTGCTATGATGAACAAAAGAAAATACTGTAAGTGTTCATTTGTTGAAGAACAGCAACACAGTTTTAAAAAGTTTATAATTATTAAGTGAGTTCATAAATATATATATATATACACACACACACACACACACACACACACACAAATACATACACTGTAGATATATATATGTATGCATGTATGTATATGTATGTATATATATGTATTATATACATATAATATATATATATATATTATCCCCATTACTTGTATTATCATCTTTTCATGACCCCTTAATTAATCCCTTGTAGGGTGAATGGAGGTAGCAAAGTGTTTAATGGCCGAATGCCTTTCTTGTCACCTATGCAAAGTTTTCTTCAGCAGATACTGTATATTATCATTGTACCCAGAGAAAGAAATATCTGCTTCTACCTAGGATCGAACTCACAGCCTCCTGACTGTGAGGTGAGAACTTCACTTCTAGGCCATCGCACCACTCCCTATCCCCATTACTTGTATGCAGTGAACAATTTCACATAGACAAACTGTTTACTCTCTATTACTTGGGTATTGTCTATGAATGTCCTTGCTAACTTACCATTCTAAATAAAGTGAGTGGGAAAACGTTTATGAAGTGAAAATTAAAACAAAGTTTGTCACACAATGAATTCACTGTAAAAATAGCTCACATGCATCCCTGTGATAAGTGAGATTTCTGGCCTTCTGGTGAAAAAAATAGCAACAGTTGTTGAATACTTACGCAAACATTTAGGTAATGATCTGTCCCATAAACCATTGGCTTTACATGTTACAGTGGAAGATCCTAGCAGATAGAACCCCTTCTTACAGTGGTATATCACGCTGCTTCCATACTTGAAAGATTCAGGGAAATTATGTTGCCCATGACGAATAGAATTTTCTACAAAGCCAGGATCTGAACAGTTCACCACTGTAAAATCAGAGAGAAGTTTTCTCACTATGTAATGAAGGTTGAGAAAACCAGTACACTATGCACCTTTGCTCCGATTTTTTATTTTAATGCAGTCTTCCTTCCCTCCCTCCCTCTCTTCCCATTGCAATCGAAATACTTTCTTTGGTTTGCAATGTAATAGCCCATTAATGCCTTTCAGTTGTGTATATAAGTGACAACAAGTAAACATTTTTTTAATCTTGTTCCAGTATTATAATCTGTGTTTTAAGACATTGGGAGCCAATCTTTGCATGGAAGAAGATATATGGGTATACAATTTGGGACTTCCAAAATGATTTTTAAGAATATATTTTGAAACAAAAACTTGGTCCTTTTGGGGATTTTATATTTTTTTTAATGTATGTGTGTATGGGGTGGTTAATATAATGAGTTTGTCTCTAAATATCTTAAAGTTTAAAATTATAACTAAAAGAAAACCTTTCCTTGTACAATATTAATATGAATAAGATAAGCAAAACAATGGATTTTTATTATTTCTCAGATGACTGTGTACTTTGCATAGTAGATGAGTCTCTCATTTAAAGATTTCACTAGGCACTAGGTCTCATTGTGACAGAGTTGCCAATATATGCAAAATATAAGGGAATTTTTTCATAAAGTATTTCATAATTTCATAAAATAATACACTAATAGAATAGAGTAATACACTAATCCTATTTTAACTGACTTACCTTGGCAAGTAGGTAAAGAGCTGCTCCACTGTCCATTGCTTCTGCACTGTGCTCGGGAGGCACCCTGAAGTAAATATCCTGTATTGCAGGTGAAGTTGACAACATCGTTCAAGTTGAACTCACTGCCATTGGTCACACCATGCAAAGGGTTTCCTGGATGGCCACATGTGATTGCTGTTGAAAGTAAGTTCAGAGTATCTTGTAAACCTACTTTGTCTTCAGGATAAATTCTGTGCTGTCATGTTGCAAACCAGAAGTTATGAGTGAATGGTGAAATTAAGTTAGCAACATATGAAAACTATGAGCACATTTGATATTTTGGGAATATGTTGTGATCCATCTCAAAACATAGTTGTTACAGTGAAATTCCAAAATTATCTGCTAAGCATACACAAAAGGGAGTAGACATCTAGAAGACAAACTGATGAGTTTGTTTCTCAAAGATTCCTTCTATCCCTATAGGAAATTCCTTGCGTTTTCAGTTTATTATTATTTTTTGTCCTTTTTTGGGTGGGTGAAAGAGCTCATTTCAATACAAAGCACTGGGTTGTAGCTGCTGTATGTTTTCATTTGTGAAAAATATTTTTAAACTAGCTGGATACCCGTGCTTTGCTACGGAACTATGTGATGAGGCTTGATAAATTGATAGTTAAAGCTTGAAAATTAATGAGTAGTTATGATTGGCCTCTTCTCTTCCCTTCTCTCCCTCAGCCTTGCCCCACAGAATCCTCCCCTAAGCTATCCCTTCCTCCATGTCAGGGTTTATAGCCCCTTCTCTCCCTCAGGCTTGCCCCACAGAAACCTCTCCTCTCCTCTCCCCTTCTCTCCCTAAGGCTAGCCCCATAGATCCTCTCCTTTACCCTTCTCTTCCTCAGGCTGGCCTCACAGAAGTCTCTCCTGTCCTTTCCTCTCTCTCAGGCTGGCCTCATAGATCCTCTCCACTCCCCTTCTCTTCCTCAGGGTGGTCCTATAGATCCTTTCCTATCCCCTTCTCTCCCTCAGGCTTGGCCCCATAGATCCTCTCCTCTCCCCTTTTCTTCCTCAGGCTTGACCCATAGAAGCCTCTCCCCTTTTCTCCTTCAAGCTGGCCCCATAGAAACCTCTCCTCTCCCCTTCTCTCCCTCAGCCTTGCCCCACAGAAACATCTCCTATCCTATCCTTCTCTCCCTCAGGCTTTCTAGCCCCTTCTCTCCATGAGGCTCGCCCCTCAGAAGCCTGTTCTATTCTATCCCATTCTCCCCAGAGTTATTTTGAAGTTGGGAGGGGGAGTAGAATGTCTAACTAATTAGCATCAGAGTGTGTTATAATAATTTAGGAAATACTAATGTTCTAATAGTAATTTCGGACAATCCTTTCTTAGTGAGCACCTAGAAGCCAAGAGGAAAATACGCAGCAAATTTCAAGTTTGTAGGCTCTACGGTTCTGGAGATTTTGTGATTAATGCTTGAGTGGGTTTCGCTTTTTATATATACATATATGGATGGTAGAGGACAGGAAGGCCTGGAGGAACGTTGTCCATGGAGTCACGATGGGTGAGACACAACTTCGCAACTAACAACAACAATATATATATATACGTATATATATACAAATATGTATGTATGTATGTATATAAATATATAAAAATTATATATATATATATATATATATATATATATATATATATATATATATATA
>JANHFM010001493.1:223173-234249 GCA_032468115.1 Grayia smithii | reverse complement strand
GTGGGGGGCCAAGGCTACATTCGATTTATAAGATGCACCCAACTTTTCACCCCCTTTTAGGGAGGAAAAAGGTACGTCTTATACTCCAAAAAATATGGTAATTTAAATGATGTATGTAAATATTGTGCATTGCACAGTATTTACATACTGTATGTTATTTAATTTCAGTTACTTTTGACATTTATGGATACTCCTTTCCTCACAAGTAAAATAAAACTTTTAGTACAAAAGCCAAATAAAGAGAGCAAAAAATTATAACCGTTTAAATAGAATGTTCTCTTTCATAAAAAACCCATCCCCACCAATCTTTCAAACAGAACAAATACATTTCTAAGAATGCTGTTTTTCTTAAATGTGTTAATCGATTAAGCCATATTTATACCAAATGTGCAATATTTTCTGTAGTCAGAAAAGTGAAAGGTTTCTCTCAGACATTCACTATGGAAAATAAATAAAGTCAGAAAAACATATAGCAGTTGACTTACAGCAACATTTGAGACCAGAAGTTCTGTCGCAAAGCAATATTGCATTGCTCTGTGTTAGCAATCCCTGCAGGCCCAGTTGTCTTAATTAACCAAATCCTATGGACATTAGATGAGGCAATTTTCTGCCAGTTTCACACAAAGCCAGTGAAGAAGGTAGTAGAAAATTGTAGGTTTCAGACGGAAGGGATATAAGTGGCTGCTACCAGGGGTGGGAAGGATCAAGAGAGTGGTAGGAATGAAGGGAGGGCAAGGGAGGTTGTGTGGGTTATGCAAAAGTCACAGCATGTGTTGGGGAGGAGGTGTGAGGGAACAAGGGAGTTCAGAAAAATTTGTGAAGGTGCAAATGGGTGAGTGGAGGTGCACAAGGTGGGGGGAGGTTCAGGTGCATGAGGCAGCAAGAGATTGTATCAGAGGTACATTGTGGGTCTCAGTATGCAAGAGGCATGATATGGGCTGAGCACACAGAATTTGAGATAGGTGACTGTGGCTTGGTGAGGATGCACAAAAGTGTGAGGCATGGCATGGGTCAGGGAGGGTGAGCAAGAGCTGAGATTAGAATGTGAGTTGGGAAAGATTCAAGACACATAGCAAAAGTCAGGGAGGGTGCACAAGAGTGTGTAAGTAGCCAGTGCAAAATGACTGCAGAAGGGGAAAGTTCACAGGTGGGGAAGACTTAACCTAGTGATTTGTGACCTTCTCTGCTGGCTTCCCCACTGACTTTCTAGAGAAACCAGCAGTGAAGGCAATAGTGATTGCTTGACTGTGGGATGCTACTAGCCATAAATGTGAACTGACTGCCAAGTACCAGATCACAATCACATGATCGCAGGGGTGCTGGGACAAGGAGTTGTAACCACCATTCATTCACTACCATCATAACTTCAAATGGTTGCTGAATGAATTATTGTAGTCAAGGACTACTTGTAAATATAAAATAAGAAAAAACTCTATATGATTCTAAATAAAAGTTATACTCTATATTCAAATAATAAATACAGTAATAGAGGGCTTACCTTATTTCCCCTGCCAGAGTTCTATATGTGCTTTTATAGAAACCATGAAAACTATCAGATAAATTGGCAGAGTACTCAATGCTAATAATGTAGCTCTGCCCAACTTGTAGAGGTTCAGTAGAAATAAGTGCTATCTGCTCAAATGGTGGATGTTCTAAAACCTTCATTCCTTTAGCTGTATCAGTGCTGTCCTTGGTGTTGTGGATAGTAGTTTTGGTTATCTGAAGATATTTGCTATGAAGGATGACTGAATTAGTTTGCTCGGTTGTTAAAATCTCTATTTTGGACAATCCAGTAAAAGATAGAGTTGTGAGATTTGGATGAATAAGAAGATCATAATGAATTGGAACAACATGCTTTGGAAGTCTAATATTATCCCAAGGAAAAGGATTGCTTTCACCTCTAGCAAATGAATATGATGTCTCACATAGAAAACTTAGAATGCTTAGCAATAAGAACATTTTACTCTTCTTCAACATAAAAATCTGATCAGGAAGCAGCAATATGATCTCAGGTTACTATGGGATCCAGTGTTAGAAATCTAATAAAGAAAAATAAATTGAGACAATATAAACACATTTTTATGAATGTCATTTATCTGGTATAGTTTCAAAGGTGTTATTCTATATATTCTTTTCTATCAAGCAGGCTGTCTTAAGTTGGTGAGCTATAGATTGGCAGAATGACACCTTAATATTAAAATAAGGATAATTAATTTTAAGGCAAACTATACTTATTCATTTTTGTTAATGTGTAAATGACAAGTTATTTATTTATCAAATTTATGTGGCCACTGATCTTACACAAGGTGATTCTGGTTGGCATACAATAAAACCAACAATTATAAAAAACCATTTAAAAACAATGCATGGGCTGCCTGCTGCCAGGATGATCCTAGCCTTTTTTTTTTTTAAAGTCACCATTTGAGGGTTCTTTGAAAGGCTATAAGGGTTATAGAGAAAGTGACACCTTCTAGGTCTAGGAACTCCATGCCAGATGGGGCCCAAAATATCCTGCTAAAGGCAGGATTTTACACAGTTACAGTGTTGTTTATACAGATTCTGAAGAGTACTGGGCTCACTGATACCCCCACTGCATGCTTCTCCATGTGGATATAAACCCATGAACGATCATATGGTGGCTACAGTTCAACCAAATTCATCTGGCAGTTGGGACCATTCATCTTCCATTGCTTCAATTTATGAGGCTATACTCTACTTAGAAACAGCAGATAGTAATAAAAAGGATCCAAAACGTCCTGGCTCAAGATAGCCTGTACCTTCTCAGTGCAAAAAATACCGATTTCTTTTTAATCTGTTTAATCATCTTTCCTTCAAAATAACATCAGCAGAGGAGTGAAATCCTCTCTTGCCAGCAAACCAGTGAATTCCCTAAACTACCGGTTGCTATTTTTAAGTCAATAATCTGATTTCATCTTCCTGATTTCCAACTGAACTTTAAACACGATCCGAAGGTAAAGCCGTTCATTCGGTTCCTTCATATCGTCTTGCAAGTTTATCTGTGAGCCAAAGGAGATCTTCGGTAGGGACTCCCCAGACCCAAATGGACTGCGTTCGCATGATATATGCACAGATCCAATTTCCTAGCTTCTCGCGAAGAATGAACTACGCCGCTCGGGTTCATACCACACGATACTTGCACGCTAAAGTGCGGTTAGCTACCTGGCACTTCAGTGTGCTGCAAAAACACAATCGCGGGGTGGGGGTGGGGGAAAGGGAAGCGCAGTAGCAAAAGTCGGCGTAGAATAACGAGAAGCCACTGGCGGTTTTTCGTCGGTTCCTGGTACCGGAATCGTATCGGTTAAAGACGACGCACAGCGGCCGGGGCAAGCTTCTCAAATTGGGGACTATCCCACCTAAGCCCTCAGACTCAGGGGTTCAGCACACTAAAAGGGAGCAATTGTAGAGAGCTTTGCAAGGCTCCAAACGTGAGCATGCGTAATGGAGTCGTCACTTTCAATATTGAAACGTGATAGTTCAAGGGAGGGAAATTAGGCCGCGGCTTTCCAGCTAACGTCCTTTCTCCTTTCCCTTCCACGAATGTTATTTCTCTCTCCTGCCTACGTTCCTCCTGCCTTAGGACTTTAAGGCAGGGACTCTTTAATAGGGACTCCCTTTTTTTTACCTGCTCGAAGCAAGACAACCGCCGCCGCCGCCGCCGCTGCCGCTCCTTTACCCCCCGCGCTTCGTTTGGCTTCGCTTGGCAAGGAAAAGTGAAAGCGAAACGGCCAGGAAGGTGCTTGCCCCGCTCAGCCTCTTGAGACGCCCTACGCGAGCGGCCTCTAAAGCAGGGGTCGGAAGAAGCTTCTTGAATGAGAAGCCACACGTCTTCAAAGAAAAAAAAACAAAGTCCAGTTGCCCCCTGAAAAATCACCTTTGGGACAACCATGACCTGGATAGACTTTTAGCTATTCAATTTAGGATGAAAACTCTTTGAATGGTATAGGAGTAGGAATGGATTTCCAGAGGAAAAAATTGCAGAGTACAGGAACCAGGAGCACTACTCAGGTGACCCTGAGGACACAGATAAACCTCCAAGTGCTTCAGCGACCCTCTAAATGATGCAAATGACCATATGTCTGCAAGGAATATAAATCCTTCCATTCTCCACTATCCTGTCAGCTGAAAAAGCTTCTTCATTCCCAGCATTGCTGGCTGGGGAATTTTGGGAGATGAAGTCTGCCAGTTTTAAAGTTGCCAAGGTTGGAGACCCCTGCTCTAAAATGAAGGGCAACAAAACATTACCGCTGAATCTTCTTACTGCTTGTTACTATGTTCGCTGCTGAGTCCTAGGAGCACCGGTTTCATTTATTAGATTAGTGTTTTTCTACCTTGACCACTTGAAGATGTGGGGACTTCAATTCTCAGGATTTCTCAGCCAGCATCTCCTCACATTTTCAAATGGGCAAGGTTGAGAAAGACTCATTAAACAGGGCCTGCTTTTCAGACACCTTAATCAATTCGTCAGCGTCACCTGCACGACATTCATTGAATTAAACACTTTTTATTTGTTCACTCCACCAGAATGTTGGAAAAATAAATTGTGTAAAGCAGCACAGAATTCTATCCCATCTCTCTGTGGGCAGGAAAACTAGTAGAAAATAGAACTGGATGTGTTTGAACTTGGTATGAAGAAAAAGCCCGCAAAAGAATGATTGGCTTATAAAACAGGCTGGATATCCAGCTGAACCAGATCAAGGCTAAGAGGAAAATGAATAAAGACATTAAAAAAAACCATGGTGTAATTTTCCCATTTGGAAAAGGCAATAGGGTGGCAAGTTGAAGTGTTGCTTCCAGCCTAAGTCTTTCCTTCCACTCACTGACCCAAAACAAAGATAGGATTAAGTGGTTGGGAGGCGGGGGAGGATCAAAAGTTGTGGGCATACATGCCCTTTCTTTATTTTTAAACTCTTCTATCTCTGGTGGGGCAATTATTCCAGAAGATCACTAAATATCAGCAAAGAATTATAGGAGCTTTAATCAATAGTTGGATTTTGAACTCATTCTGTTAGAAACTCATATATGTACAACCTCCACATGTTTATCTATTTTTGCAGATATTAAAATAGCTAGTGTATTTTTTGTGTTTATTTGCAATATTTTCGTTATAAAAAGTATTTTTTTAAAAAACAATTGCACAGTAACTTCATGCTTACTGTCACAAGGGGTAGCTGTTTTGCTACTTTGGTTTAGTCAAGCAGTGAAGTTAATAAAAAGAAAATATTTCAGTAAAATAAAATAGAAGTAGAAAACATAATGGTTTTATATTGAATGTTTAATTTGATATGGAAGAGTGAATTTCACAAGTTAAACATTTGGTGTTATTGCTTTTCAAAAGTTAAACAAAGCATCAATTGAAAAATACTAACAGGTACCCATAACTACACTACTACTCATGGCTACATGTAATTCACATTATATATTTCACAAAAAAATCTAGTTATCAAAAATTAATATTTACTATTAGTCTGGGAAACACTAGTACATTTTCTTTAAAGACCCAGAATTAAAGAGCTGCTTTGTGCAAATAAAATTGTGCCACAGAAGTTAAACTGAACATTTCTTCCCACTCATTTTATGTTCATCTGCTATTGCAAATCCTGTGGTATTCTTCCAGGAATATCTGGCAACAGATTTCAATAGGTTTGATTATAAGGAATGTGCTGTAAAAGTTTGTAAGTCTCATTTATTTCAGAAACAGTTTTAATTCAAGTTAATCATAAAGTATGCATTATGAAAGATTGCCAACAGTCTTTATCAAGAGTAGCACATATTAAAAGGAAGAATAGGGTGATGAGACTGCATCTACAACTCAAGTCATGTGCAGTGGGTTGGCATTGCTATCATTAATAAAATGCAATTTACATGTAAATGTATTCATACTCCATAGTTTCCTGCATGAGAATTCCTAGAACAGGACAAATTGTCATATGACAATTAGAAGGGGATAAAAACATTTCCTGGCATTTCAAGAAAATCTTTATTTTCTTCACTTATACAGTGTATATATCTCTGAGACGTCAAGATCATAATTCAATGGAAAGTTTATGAATATTGTCCTGTTTTCTGTATGGCTGGTTTTCATTTAGGATATGTACAGTGAAGTACCGAGATGAAAGTTTCCTTTCCACAGAACTATTTCCTGAAGTGAGAAGGTCACAACATTCACGAATTTCAAAAGGGATCATTCAAACACTAAGGCATCATTAAACATTATTATTCTGAAATGGTTTTATGCTGTGGTCTTGTCAATTACCTGACATTAATCTTTTCCAGGGAAGAATGTAAAGTCAGTTCAGAGTTCATAAAAACTGTTCATCTGGGAGTTGTCTGTCACTGCTTGAAAGTAATTATGATTTTTCCCAAGGAATGAAGATATTCAGTACACTCTGAACTTAAAAACAATAGAACCATTTAGACTTTTGTACTGATATAAATACTTTCACCTCTGGCTATTTGGAAGGTTCAGAAATGCCTTCTTGGGAGTGAAATGTGATTAACTTATGGAACTAATAAAGATGTATGATTTTACACTTGTCTGCATGAAAAATATACTGTTCCTGTGTCCATGATTCATCTATGGTTTTGATTCAAATAGATAATATTTTTATAGACTACTATTGAAAGAAATGACATTTTATATATTCCTAAGTAATTCTCCATTTTGGTAAGATACTCTGAGACATCACCATACATCTCTTGAATATATAACTGAAGAAACACTGCAATTGAATTTTGAAAGTTTAGATTGGAGTAGGTCTATGAACCAGATATTCCACCATTTCTCCATCCCTGGGCTTATTTTGGGAATTTGCAACAGAGCAGCTGAATGTACCATTCCTTTTATTCTAATTAAGATCATGTTTTGTGACTTAACCTTGTATACTACAAAGAACTATCCTAGTGTAGATTGTTATTTTGCATTTAATCTTTATATTCATTTTATGATTAATTTCTTAAGACATCTTTTCTGTAGTAATCTTGATCTACAATTACTCCTATGAACGTTGAGAATTTTATAATATTTACAATTGATTTTTAAAAAATGAAACATCTGCAATAAACAGTGAGTTAAATGACGGGGAAAGAAATGATAGTTTTTGGCAGCTTTTATTTTGGCTGCTCATGTCAGTATCTTGTAAATATATAATTTTCAACATTCATGGAAGTAATTGTAGACCAAGATTATGACAGAAAAATTAATGTCTTAAGAAATTAGTCATAAAACAAACATAAATGTTAAACGCAAAATAGTCTATACTAGGAGAGCTTCTTTGTGGTATACAATATTAAGTGCAATTTTACTTCTATATGTTATGTCCCTGTCAGTTATTCTGAATGAAATACTGTCGCTGAGGTGTTCGCAGTGGTGGGTTGCTACCGGTTCATCCCAGTTTGGGCGAACTGATAGCGGCGGGGGGAGGCTCCGCCCACCCACCTGGATGTTATCAAATACACTGAGCGCATGCACAGAAGTGGTGCATGAGTGAAGTGAGTGTGCGCGAGCGAAGCAAGTGAACCGGTAGCAAAGGTAAATGAAACCCACCCCTGGGTGTTCGTATCATAACTGTATTGAAAATATCTTACAAAACTTAATGACTATTTAAATCAGGGGAAAAAATCCACCTCCAATATTTTAAATTACTTTCAGTGTGCTGATGGCTTATTTCAAGTAATTAATACAGTGTTACATATGGTACTTTACATGGGAATAGGTTCTACTGTACTGTAAACAATGAGACTAACTTCTGAGTCAGAATGTATAAGATTTCATTGGAAGGCTGCTTTCTAAAATATCCGTTCCCTTAGTTGGTAACCTGAAGATATATTGGAATAATCATTCCCATATTTTCCTTCATAAACCATATTTTTAGAAAGTCTATTAGCTACAATCCCAATCCCTCTAGCGGACACCAGATTGGAAAAGGTGGCTATACAAACCAGAAAATAAATTCTATTGAATTTAATGGGACTTGGTTATATATCCTTACATACAAATATATATCTCAATATATTTGAATCCTGGAAACAACACTGGGGTTCCTATGTGCAAGAGCATGCTGTACATAAGAAACAGCATGTGCACAGATGCCTGACAGATGGTTTGTGCTGCCATATCTGATAGTGCCACTTAGCTATTAGGAAAGTGGAGGGAAGCATAGGTTCTGCGTTTACTCTGTGTAACACTTCCAAACAGATGGTCAAAGCTGCCAGCAAAAAGACTGCCCTTTCAGTACTGAAAATATGATCCCATTCCAAAATCTAATATTTATCAAACACATAAATTAAGGCATTTTTAACCATGACTGAGGCAACAAAGAGATAAGAGAACTTTAAAAATAATATCACATAAACCTCTTAAAAAGCATTTTAACAGCAACAAACAGACCAAAGAGATCCAGTAAGTTAACTAGGTCCAGGTGCATACATGTAAGTGGGGATGTGAGTTTCACATTTCATATGAACATTTAAAAATAAACTCCTGTGCATGTGGCACATTTAGAACATAATGGGGAAGTAGCAGTAAGAATATTATGAAGGATATCTGCAAGCTCTTTTTATGCTCATGGTTACTATGCAATATTTCCCCTCACACATAAAATAGTTTTCCTTTTAAATATAGGGGCTTTTAGATCCCCTTCAAAAAGATTTATTCTTCCTATAGGGTTCCTTGTTCATTTCCTCCTACCATTTTTCTGTAAAGATCATATCTGCTGTTTCGTTTGTTATCCTAGAAAAAGGATGGACAATTGACATCACACTGACTGCATCCCCACCACCACCACTTTCCCATATTGTGGAACATCCCCAGATTACATTTGTGAAATTACAAGAGAGAATATTCTTCACTCGACAGATCTTTTATTCATAATAGAGTTTATTTACAATTATGTTTATGCTTTTCACTCAGTCATCCTCCTTTGAAACAATCCAGTCTTCCATTCATGGCCAAAATCTATTTATGTGGTTGCTAAGATTTGACACTGACTTGATCATAATCATAATCATAATCAGTCAAATAACTACCATACTCACTTTGCCCCCTGGACTTTATTTGTCTCAGAAATCTTTTGTTTCATTCCAGAGATTCAGGAAGCTCAACCTTCAAGAACAACTAGGCCATCATCACAGCATCTTCATGTGACATATCATGACTTTTTTCCCCTTCGCTAAACTGGACATGGGCGTGGCCAGCGCATGACACATCCTGTTTGCGGGCCATGAGTTTGACAGCCCTGAACTAGACTATACAAAGGCAGCCTCAAGAGAGAGGCTGGGAGGGGGTAACTGATGAGGGGAGTTACAAGAATAGACTATCCCATTGCCCCTAACATTTCTGCACTGAAAGGCACTTCGTTGCTGGCAGAAGAGAGGGAGAGTTTTGCAATCCCAATGGTCTTGGCTTTGGACAAAGAGGAGAGGGCTTTTGGAGACAGACAGATGATAAAGAGAACCTTCACCTATCTTTGCCACTTTAAATCTGGAAGAAGTGTTTAGGTACAGTGATAGAGGGATGAAACATATCCCTTTCCTGTTTCTCTGAATGATGAGGGGACTGGTTTTTGGTCCTTCTAGAAAACTGAAAGGAGAAAAAAGATTGAAAATGATGGTAGGACAAATAAAGTGGGATTATACAAGGAGAAATACTAATTATCTAAATAACCAATTGCCATTAATAGGAGAATTGGAAAAACGTAGACTGTGGAAAAGGCAGGAAAAAGTACCAGATTTAAATTGCAATGTCTATGAGAAGGAATATCTTAATGTTTACAATCAACTGAGTTCAATGCTTTCATTTTTATATGCAGTCAAAATACTGCATTTATATAGCTAGAACCAGTTTGATGCAGTTGTTAAGGCAGCCAGTTGGAAACCAGGAGACCATGAATTCTAATTCTGCCTTAGGACCAAAGCCAGCTGAGTCAGTCATACTCTTTCAGTCTTAGGATGAAAAACCATTTCTCAAATCTTGCCAGGAAAACTGCAAAGACTTATCTAGGCAGTGGCCAGGATTCTGGATTGACTAGAAGACACACACACACACAAACAATGCATCAAATGTCTGGTAGTTTCTGCTTCATTTAAGCCATAAAAGAAAACGGCACGATACAAGAGTTCCTATATCTGGAAACTTAACTGTCTTTGCTTAATTAGATTACAGAGAATTATATTGTCAAGAAGGCAACTAAATCTATCCAGCTCTTATGGTTTAATTGAGGGCTAAATTTATTTTCCCTGACCAACCCTGTCATGAAAGTAGGCATAACAGGGTTCAGAGGGCCGAATACAAAGAGAAGCGCACCTTGCAAAAATAGGACACCATTAGACACTCCATGTCTATTTTATTGTTCAGTGCCCTGTATGATTTCACATATAAGTGAAACAAAGGTAGAAAGAATGATCAAGCCTCCCCAAATGTGGCAGTATTATTATAGTTGGTCATACAGTCAGCCAGATGTTTAGATTGGATTTGGCATTTTTTATTCAGTTTGTTCAAGTATTTCTCAAGGATCTGGGTAGGTTATTGCTTATTAATGTTAAAGGTATCATCACAGGATGTATGCTATTCCATGTAAAACTACCTTGTGCTATTGGCTAATAGTGATTTTGTTGATGCTGATGGGGTTCAAATGGTGCTTTAAATGTTTTGGGATTACACCCAAGGTGCCTATTACTATTGGTACTATCTTTACTTTCTTTTCCCACAGTTCTACTTCTATTTGCAGATCTTTATATTTTGTGATTTTTCTCAAGTTCCTTTTTTTTCTATTTTTCTGTCTCCAGATATTGTAATATCCATTATACAAACTTTTTTGTCTTTCTTATCAACAGTTGTTATGTTTGTTGGTGTGCAGATGCTTGTCAGATAATTATCCAACATGGGATAATTAAAAAGAAAAGAATAAAATGACAGCTTTGGGGCAGGGGAAAGCAATTTTATTTGACCTGGGCTGTATTTTATTTTTTATTTATTTATTTATTTTTATTTCCACTTATATCCCGCCCTTCTCTGGAGACTCAGGGCAGCTTACAATTTCAAGCACAACTCAATGTGCT
>JANHFM010001493.1:203345-219753 GCA_032468115.1 Grayia smithii | reverse complement strand
CAGTAAAAGCTTTTACTCTTTAACCTGGTGTTGAGAGTATTTCTTTCCTGGGGAGGGATTGCAATGGGACTTTGACAAATACAATATACTTCTAAAATTCGTCTGTCAGTAATCTTTAACTGAGTGAAACAGTGCAACATAGGTAACAATTTTTGAACCAAGGTACCTCAAATGTACTAATTTTCAGAATGTATCCAAAAACTGGACCTCACGACTGCTATGAGACTGAAATTTGGCAAAATTATAGTCCCTTCAATGTTGTTGCACTGCTATGCCTCTGCCTGCAGGTAGAATAGGTCAGTCTGATCCTAGCCCTCCAGAGATGGGGTAGAATGGTCCCACCATTGGCTGCCAGAGGGTGGTCAGCTACGGTTAGGCTGTCAGGATATTAGATGTTGCTCCTCCTTCCACTGCTATGTTGGTGTTTGTCATTGTATTTTTCTGTTTAGGTAAGAAAATATTTCTGAAATCATGACCCAATGGGTCACAGGCTGTTATTATATTCTAAATTATAATATTATGGATTTGGTTTTTGTATCATGACAGCTATTTTACTGAATAGATTTATTTGCGGGATTAAAAATACCTTTGTTTCACTATCATGTTTTCCAACTATTTTTTAAAAAATCCCCTTGATTTTGCTGGATTACAATTTGAATTATCCCCAAATAGAATGGGAAAAATAGGAGCTGTAGTACAGATATTTGCCAATATTGCAAACTATAGTTATTACCCAATATATAGACTATACCAGGAAGATTGATCAAATCCAAATAACAGTTCCTAGTCTTGCCTAGAGATGGGCATTAAATAATTAACAGGACAAAATCAATTTATTAATAGTACTGTCCTTTATGGTACAAATATCTCTGTTAAATACCTTCTAAATGGATTGCCCGTCTTCAGATTTTAAGATAAATATATGGATGAACTACTCAGTCATATACATTATACACAGGGGTGAGTTCTACTTACCTCTCCTACCGGTTCTAAAGGTGTATGCGCTTTGCATGTGGTTGGGGTGCATGGAGCGCGCATCCGGCATGCGCATGCGCTTCACACATGTGCGTGCCAGACGGGCGCTCCTGCGCATGCGCAGCTTTTTTTGACGAAAAAACATCAAAAAAAGTTTCCTGTGCATGCCCACAAGCGCGCTGTGCGCATGGACCAGTAAGTACAGGCGCGCAGGGTGGCGGCGGTCCGGGACGCGTAGAACCGGTTTGGTGACATCACAGCATCACCGCTACCTATTCGCGTGAACCGGACCGAACCGAGGGCAACCCACCACTGATTATATAGGATTATTTGATGTTGGAAGAGGATACCACATCTGGCCTTCAGATCAATTCTGTTATATGTTTTGAAATATGTAAAAGGCACAATATTTTCTTTCTACCTTGCCTGATTATGTTTCTTAGCTATCAGACAGTTCAGTATTAGACAAAGTGTTTAGCATTATATCAGCATGCAATCACTGTCTAGTGGTTTTTCCCATAATGTTTCCATAAAAATTAATAAATGAAAGCATATAAGTATAACTATAATCTTGCACATTGTTATCTAAAAGTAAGTCTGGTTAAAATAAATGCTCTTTACTGGTAAATGAGCCTAGATAAGCTTGCTTGCCTTATTAATTTTTAAACAATGATTGTCAATACATTAATTTTAATGGAAATGTCAAGCAAATGCACTTTCCTGCTTAAAAGTCATATTAGCTACTTTAAAACTTCTAATATTTAGTACTTTATTTCTAAATCTAATTCTAGAGTAGTTGTGGAATTTAATTCAGTCACAGTAGCTCAACATTTTCTTTCAGAGGAACAAGAGTCAGGAAATAGCACTGAGTTAACTGAAATATCACTGTTTCTTTTTTCATCTACACACCAAAAAATGTCAAAAAGCAAAACTATTACATTGCTAGAGACAAAACATACTTATTGTGTTTATGTGTTTATTCAATGATCCAATACAATTTGCAAACAGTATCTTGTTTCTTAGAGTACACATGAAAGGAAAATAGCTTCATGCAGTCAAAGAATAGTTTTCAGAATTTATAATAAAGCATTTTACAACAAGAAGCGGAAACTTGGTATCTATGGATTTAACAATTGTATTATTGGCAGAGACCTCTGCATCAATTCATCCAATTAACTGATTGATAAATTTAAACACCTACTAACTATGAACAGTCAGTCCATCAGCTCACCAGTCAAGTGATGCTGTCAAGGTCTTGTCTTAGTGCCTGGAGGCTGTTTGGGTTTGAATGGGGAGAACAGGTTTAAATTAAGCCATAACGTGACTTGCGTGCCTTTGGGTGCGTGACACTTCCTGTGCTGCAGAATCTCCATATTTAATTCTGAATGGGGTGGCAATACATATTTTGTGCACAATTTGGGGTGTTCTCCTTTCTGAAGAGCAGATGACAGCCAGAAAGGCCTTTTCACAGATTAATCTGTGTGTGGTCTTTCCTGAATTTGGCATCCCTTTTTAATATATGATTTTTTTTGGTATAAGTTTTATTTGCAGTTTTTCTTTAACAACCAACATTTTGGGGGGATAGTGTAATGACTGGGTTAACATATTTTTTACACAGTGTTTACAGTAATAATACAATTACATATACAATTTTTTTTCTTCCAACTTCTAACCTTAACATGCTATTATAATTATTTTCTTTTATGTACTTATTAACTCCTAACATTTAGATATTATAGACGTCATTCAGTGTTCGACCACATTTTCAATATCTCAACTTTCTATAAACACAATTAAAACCAATTATCACTATCAGTCCCAAGTTTATATCTCTGTCCCCTGGATTTAGTCCTTATAGACTATATTTTCAAATATATTTTTCCATCCTGTTAATCATAATAAATACTTTTAAATATACCTAGTCCTAGTCTTCCATCTCCTAATCTTAATATATCTGTATTTATAATAAATTCTATTATATACTGTATTTTTCAGAGTATAAGAAGCACCTACTGAGGAAAACAAGAAAAAGAAATCTGCCTATGCTTCCCAGCAACTTTGCCTTCTTGAGAAACAGCAAACAGCCTGCTTTACTTTCATTTTCGTTTTCAGCATAGCTTGATTAGCATAAGAAAAAAAAATCTCCCAGCAATTTACCTCCTTGCAGCAAGCAGCAGAGGCCTGTGCAGCAATAGGCAATGGCAATTCTTGCAGCCTAAAACAGCTGAGTCAAGAGGCCAATCCAACTCTGCTGAAGCTGAAATGGAATGTTTCTTCTTGCTGCTTGCTACAAGGAGGTAAATTGCTGGGAGGCAGAGGCCAGGGGTGGGTGGGGCTACATTCTGTGTATAAGATGCACCAAAATTTTCACCCCCTTTTAAGGGGGGAAAAGTACGTCTTATATGCCGAAAAATACGGTGTATATATGTGTGTGTGTGTGTGTGTGTGTGTATGTTACTATTTTTCCAATTTAAATTTTCTACTTATTTCTATTGTTTTTCAACATTGTTACTACTTTACAAAATATTGTTTCTATATCTTTCATCTCTCAGCCTTTCTAGAATTTCATCATTTATTGATTTTTTTGGTGATTCTTTTATATTTCTCTCTTGGAATCCTATATGTCTTTGTAACATTTTTACACAATCTGATTATTCCCTCTGTCTTATCCTTTACCTCCTTCTGCTGTGTCTTTTGCATATCCGTCCATAAACCTTTCTTTGTTTTTATGAGTTCCTCCCCCCCCCCCATTCTATTATATTCTATACCTCTTAAGGTATGGTCTATTTGATTTTTAGTATTTGTCATTGCTGTCTTTTCAGTATTTTTCCCTGCTTTTAACTTATTTTTCTCTTTTTGTAGTTTATTTTGCATTGTCCCCTCCACCATTCCTTCTAATTTCTCAGCTGTCTTCTGTATATCATATTTATCTTTTCCCACCATTTGTTGAGTGCGCTCTACTTTCACATCTTTATCTTTAAATATTCCCATCAACTTCTTATAGTTCTTTGTCGCTATTTCTAACATTTCTTCATAAAACTTTATTGTCTCCTGCTGCGTCATTTTGTTACAAATTAATATCTCTCTAATATTTCAGTATCCCAATATCTAAAAACTCCCCCCCAAAATCAATTATTAGCAAGATTTGATCAATCCCAAAGTTATTTCTCCAAGTCCCCAAAATGTCTATAAAAGTGTGCTTTTCTGTCTTTATAATTTCCAATTTACACCTTCCCAATTGTCCAGATTTAAAAATCTTTTTTATATTTTCTTTTTTCTTTTTTCCTTTTCCCCCTTGTGTCACTTTTCTTCTTTTGCTTTGTAAGATAATCTACCACGTAATGTTAATAACAAATGCAATTTAGCCCACCAAGTTTCTTCCAATCTTTCAAATCCGCTTTTCAGTGTATTGTACCAGTAGTTTTAGTGTTTAATTTAATTTGCCTTTTGAATCTTCAAGAAGCTCAGTAAATATTTCCCATCATTCCAATTACCTACTAAGATAAAGTCAAGGTCAGATAGTTTTCCAGATGTTATTTACTTTCTTTTCATTTCCTTTTGAATTTTGTACAATGCAGTAATCTTCTTCCTTCAGTAGATGGCTCCCCTGCTCCCAATTCCAGAGTTCCACAGAATATAAAAAACCAGAACAGCTGATTGTCATTCAGTCAGGGGAGTTAGAGATAAAGTTTAGATAAGCAATTTCTCCCAATAGTCACTTTTCACAACATTGTTTGGCTTTTCCAGGTTTTCTATGTTTTAAATCATCCTTTAGGTTTTTCTTTTATTTCTAAATCTTTAATCTTCCCCTTTAGTTTTTAGTCTTTAATTTTTCTCCATAAATCCAATCACCGCTTTTTTAGTGTTTGGAGATCATTTTTGGAATTTTAAGTTTAAGTTAAGTCTCTAAGATAGCAGTTGGAAATTTTCTCACCCAGTTCCATTGCTTTTTCCACACACCGCTCCAGCACAAGATCTTAGTGTCCCAGCTGTCCTAGCTTGTGACTGACCAAAAATAGCCATTGTCCCTGCTGCTGTTCAGGAGAGCTTTCTTTGGATCAGTGAGGAAATTGTGCCTCTCCTTTCTTCACCTCCCCTCCAAGGAGGCTTAATCCTGTAGTGTCTCCCAACAAGCAGTTGCGGGCTGCATTTCACAGAGGAGCTCTGCTATTTTCCAGCCGTTCTTGCTGTAACATCAACCGAAAGTCCAATGTATGAACATAACTCATAATGATGTGGCACTGCAACATGCTCTATATAAGGTTGTCCTTGAAGACCACATTGAATCTACAGCTGATCTAGAATACAATAGCATGAACACTTACGATCACAACTTAGTATGTCCACATAACACTTCTGCTATATGAGTTGTACTGGTTGCAGAGAACTTTTCAGTGCAATTCATGGTGTCAGGAATAATTGTGGTATAGAGCCTGGCTATCTGAGGGATGATCTTTCTCCCATTTCTGCCCACCTCTTAAGATTTAACAATGTGAGTATGGCTCATTAAGCAATCCATAAATTAAGCAGTCTGACAGGACTGAGAAAACATGCCTTCTTTGTCAAAGTGCTTGTCATTTGGAATATTTCCTCAGATGTTCAAACTGTCCCAACTCATAAGAGTTTTAAATTATCTTTGAGAACCAGGTTTATTCCTGAACTTCTAGGATAGGTCATGGTGTGCTCATCTGGCATGAAATATCTCCTTCTGTTAAGTATGTATCCTTTCCTCTGTTTTGTTTGCTATTATCTAGTTTTAAGTATTGTATCTATTTTTAATCTATATGCTTCCCAAAATTAATTAGAGCAGCCTTATAATTATAAATAAATTTGTCTGTGCGGGAGGGTTCATTATGGTGCATGTGCTGTGTGCGAGAGAGACATACCAGTGGTGGGTTGCCCCTGGTTCGGTCCGGTTCGCGCGAATAGATAGCGGTGACGCTGTGACGTCACCGAACCGGTTCTGCGCTTCCCGGACCGCTGCCCCCGTTCTGCGAGCAGAGCACATGGAGCGCGCTTGCGCAGGAAACTTTTTTTGACTTTTTTGGTCAAAAAAAGCTTCTGCGCATGCACGAAGTGCGCACATGCACTGGACGCACACGCTGTGCACCCCAACCACACGCGAAGCGGTATGCACCTTTAGAACCGTTAGAAAAGGTAAGTAGAACCCATCCCTGAGACATACATGTATAGGCAAAGAAATCTAATCAGGGTGAGTGCTTGCATTCTGTATCTGCTAGTATGTATAGTATGTGGTCACTCAGAAGGCTGCATACTGACTGATCTTGGTCACATGACTAAAAGAAAGGATCTAGAATGTTTAGAAATTTCAGTTGAAAATCTAATTGCCTCTCCTATTGGAAAGACTAGGGGAAACTTTTTCTAGATCTTTTTTTCTTCATAGGACAGGTGTAGCACACTTTAACAAACATCTTTTTGCCAGTTTCTCTCCCAACACTAAATTTGGTTATATTTTGTTCAGTTTTTTGAAATATTCGTACTGATTGAGTCTAGCCCCACATTACATAATTTCTTTTGAATAATATGTTTAGAATTTTTTTTAAATGATGGCTGCAGCTTCATGTCTATCCAGACAAGAACAGAAAAAGGAGCAGTGGCAGCGTCAGCAGGAACAACAAACTGAACATCTTGTGATGCCAGAGAATGGTAACTCCGTTAATTTGTTGTTTTTTTAATAATTAGGCATTTTGTGATTTTCCACACCATTATGGCAGCCATTTCATTAGAATGAATTTAACTTGTTCATAAAATGCAAACAAGGAAGATCTAGAACAGAGGTGTCCAGCTCAAGGCCCGCTGACCAAATCTGGCCCGCAATGTGGCTAGATCTGGCCTATGGGGCTGGTGTAGAGAAAAAAGTGTAACAAGGAAGCATCACTTTAGTACATCTTTAATACTTTTTCATTGCCTGTAACAAATATACATCAGTAGAAAGGAGTCAGATTGATACTGGATCTATCCTGGCAACATCAATGGAATTTAGATGTAGTCATCAAAATTCATCTGGCAGGATTCATAGAGGCTATTTGGTGGTTATGACTTTATTCTGGAATTTGCTTCAGGGAATCTTGTCCCACTGTAGAGACCTTCCTTTTGGGAGGAAGCATCCAGAGATATAGACAGAGTTACTTTTTGCTGCTATAATGGTTGGATTGTATTTCATCATTTTGATTGGTGGTGTGAGCTTCCTAAAACTCCAAGAGGATAGTAAAATATGTTTTAAATTACAAGAAGAGATGAAGGTGAATGTCTATACATCCTTTATATCTAAGGCTATATTGTAACTAAGGATAATTGTAACTAAGAACTATAATTGAGAATTTAGACAGCTAGTTTAAGCAAGTTGACATTACTAATTCTGAAGCATTTTGGGTGCCATCAGGTTACAATTTAATAACAAATTACAATTGTAAAAAGAATAATTTCAGGAACAGATTTATCTGTAAACAAAGAGCAAGTCTGGGAATTATTTTAAAAAAGGATTCCTTCTGGAAGATTTCGTTGTGTCACAGCAACTATGAAAAAAGCAGGATGACAGTTTATTTATGCATATTTCAGGGGGGAAAAACTTTGTTTGGTGTATGTCATGCCTTACACAGCTTTGAGACACCACAGCACTGCCAAAACCCAACAAGCAGCAATCCTTTTACTGCCTGTCTATATATGATTTACTACCATCTCTTGTTTGGTCTGAGATGTTGCAACTTGATGAGAATTTTACTGGCTTTAAATTCAAGGGGTAAAAAGAGGGAAGAGGCGGCAAACATCCTAAAACATGGAAGAGAAAAAAAGAATCTGGAAAAAACACGTTTATGTTAAACTCTTCGGGCCTGAGCCCGAAATTAAAGCCCGAAATTAAATTAAGCCTTTCTAAGTGAAACTTCGGATCTCAGCTCGACTTGATTCCAATCGTATTATTTGACAGCGGGGGCTCCAAACGGTGGGAAGGGAGGCCCTGGTTCATCCGGAAAAAAAAACAACCAAAAACGCCCCAAGCCTCTCTGGATCAGGCGCAGCCGCCCCTGGATTCAGCCACTTGCGTAGGCCTCCTCAAGCGGGTCCCGAAGTGTTGAGAGGAGGTGGCCTCGGCGGCCGCTTAACAGCCCATCCCTAAGCAGGGGAGGGGTTGGAGAAGCTAGGAAGCAGAAAATGGTTGAGGGCTGTCTCTGACCTCGACATCGAGCCGCCAGAGCCGTTAGGCTGGGAGGGGAAGCGAGCCGAGTGGGCAGTGGACCAGCGCTCCCTCCCGAGACCGTCCTTCTGATCCCGTCATAGGGCTTGTTATTCTGTAGGCAGCGGCGACGGAGGCTGCACAAAGTCTCCCTATAGGACCGCAAAGGGCCGGCAGCCGCGTCCGCCTCGGTAACATGCAGCTGCGGGAGGAGGAGGAGGAGGAGGAGGAGCAGGCCAAGGTGTGAGGAGGAGCCGCGGCGGCTTCTGCTTTTGGTCTGTTTTGCTTTCGGACGTGTTTTTCGTCTTTTCCGCCCTTTTCGTGTTTTGGCTCGCCTCGCAGGAAGAAGAAAATGGAGTCATTTCCCAGTAGCGGTGAGTAAAAGCAGTACCCTTTCTGGCCTTCCCGCGCGCCGGCGGTAACCTGACTCCTCCGGGCTGCTGCTGGAGGACCTCTAGTTATAACAGAACTCCCCCTCCCCCGCACCCCCGGCCCTCAGGCGACCGTTCAAGAGAGGCCAAGGCCCGGCGTCAAAGTTCCTGAAATCTCAAGGCCGCGCGCTTTTAAGCAGCCGGCTCCGAGGAGTCTTCCTCCCCCTCCCCACACGCCCTCAGGTGTGTTGGGGCGAAGGTGGCCGCGCCGCCGCGTGCAAACGCCACCCATCCCCGTAGAAAGCCTTGAAGGTAAGGTTACTTATACGGTGACAGCCTGGGAGTCGCCGGTGGAAAGTTTGGGAGAAGGACGTCTCCCCCCTTCCCTAAGGTCTCGCGGGTCAAGTAGTAAGTTTTCACGGATCGGGTTTGGCTTCCTGAGATGCGGGGAGAATAAACCCGACCCGTAAAGGGGATACATCAGTTTGGGGCTGTGGGGCACAGCAAATAACTTCTGAGAGGGAACTACCGTGTAAAAAGAGCACATGTTGATAATTGCATCCAGAAAGGCAGGGAAATCCTCCTCCTTTGGAGAGGAGGAGGGAATCTCTGTCAACACCTGTCCTTGGCTGGGAGCCAGCCAACTACATCTAAAGTGATGTAAATTCTTTCTGACTTACTGGGTTTCTTTTTTCTTAAATATTTTCTTTCCTATTTATTGGGTTCTATAGCTCAGTTTTTCTAGGGTCTGACTGGAGGTGTCCAGAAGGTGATTGGAAAATGAATTGCCTCTTGAAACTGGGCCAGGAGAAGGTTCTCCATTACCAAGCAGGAGTTTTAATTCAAAGATGATGGCTACTGCTGTTTAGGCAATATCAACAGAGCAATTCTCATTTGGCTTACCATTATGATAGAAATAGCAAGAATAGGTTGAATTCTTTGTGCAAGGGTTTGAACTTTATTTTATGATTAGTGAAAATTTCATGGGATTCAGTTCAGTAATTAGAAAATGTAATAGTTTTTATTTTTCTATATGATTAGGTATGATGATGGAGTTACAATCCATGTTATTTAGAATTTAGTTACCAGATAAAATTCAATTATAGAATGCAACTGATATTTTAAAATGCAGCAGTTTAGAGTAAAAAAAAAAACCTGGAATCTTGAAATCAGTGTTACATGGAAATATCTTTTAATGCTAATCTATGAACCAAAGCTCCTGGTAAACATATAGAAATATCTCCTACAGGATATTCTGGAAGAGATATTCTAGTAAGAAAACAAACAAGCTCAGCACCAAGAACCCCTCATTTCAACCCAGAGCTACAAATATTCCCCTTTATCGATAATTTACTAAGACATTTTACAGAAATCTCAGTTTTGAGTGATCACAGAAGATTGAAGAAAGTAGGAAAAATACTACTGTTGTCCTATTTAGAATTTATTTGTGGAATAATTTATTTAAAATAGGTGTATTTATTTGTTTCTTACAATGAACAGTGAATATTGGTTGGGTTATTAACAATCTGTTTGTTGCATATCTTTCTCTTTTTTGTGTCAAGGTATATCCTTAAAATACATTTTTGTTTGTTTACTCATTTCCAGATTTTAAGCTTCAATTGGTGTAAGCATCTGGCTAATCACTTGGATTAGAAACTAAACAGGGTTGGTTGGCTAAACACCTGGATTAGAAACTAAGTAGGGTTGAGTGAAGTATCTATTAGGATGAGAATCCTGAGTCTTTATTCTAGATTGGGAAGTCTGGGAAAAATACCAGGAAAAGAAAAAAGGCAGACCAAGGACATACTGATGAACTCACCTCAAGGAAGGTGCAGTGAACTTTACTATGAAGCATTAAGGTTAGGTTAATTAAATCCAGATTTCCAGTGGTGCTTGAATTGGAAAATGAGACATAGAGAAAACCTATTCTTCCTTGGATAAAATTGTAATCCATAAATAGATTTTTATTTGTTGACTAAAGGATGTCTAGGTCTTAAAATTCTTTATCTTTGAGATACAAATAAGTTCTGATTTCCAGCCAGGACTGAACCAATTGGGCCTGAGGAAAAACATTGCAAGATTTTTAAATGAGTCATATAACTTGAAATAATTTATTGTACCTGTTGCAAAAATAGTGTATGTATTAGTTAATTCAAGAACAATGAAGTTATCTGGGATTAAGAGGTTTAGCATACATTGAGGTAAGAATCAGAATTTACATGAAATAAAATTGCAGGGATTACATAAGCACATTTATGTAGATAACATTCTTACAACAGTTATACATTGATGTACTTAGATCAGAGTAGCAACCTTTCTCTTGTCTAGAATTATAATCCTAGGATTGAAAGTAATTTTATATCATCTGCCCCAGATTCCTGAGAGGTAGCCATATAACCCCTATCTGAAATTTCCTGGATGGGAAAGACTATAATGTTCCTGGCAGATTTACCTGTCTTCATTATCAGGAAATTCCTCCTAATATTCAGTCTGAGCCTCACTTTTAATTTCACCCTGTTATCCTTTTGTCCTTATTTTCAATTTGAGAATTGCCTTTGAATGTGATATGTTTTTAGGCACTATGTTCACTATGATATGGTCCCGATAGTTTTAATGGATTCTTGTTAGCCTTTCAGAGCTCTTAACATCTTGGTAGCTCTACATTGAATCTGTTTCAGCTTTTCCTATTCCTTTTAAAGTATGATGTCCTGAACTGACTACATAATACAATATTCCAAGTATACTTGAGATTCAAAAGATCAAAGGATATATGATCAAAGCGATAATATCAAAGGTCTTTATTTTTCCATTTTCTTTATTTCCACTTCTGAAGAAGCTATGAAAACTATATTAAAAAATATTCCAAAGATTTGAATAATTGGTCTAAAGTTTTCTTCACAATCTGTTTGGATAAAGGATAAAGTCCTTGCTACAGATAGCAATAGCAGTATACTTCTTGACTGTGCTTTACAACCCTCTCTAAACCTGTTTTCAGAGTTAACGTATTTCCCTCAACAATCTGGATCCTCATATAAAGATAGCCTTGAGATACAACCACAACTGAGCCCAAAATTTATGTTGCTAAGTGAAATAATTGTTAAGTGAGTTTGCCCCATTTTATGACTTTTCGTGCCACAGTGGTTAAGCAAATCATTGCATTTGCTAAGTTAGTAACATGGTTGTTAAATAAAACTGGATTCCGCATTGACTTTGCTCTTTAGAAGGTTGTAAAGGGGATCACATAACCCTGGGATGCTACAACTGTCATAAATATGAACTAATTTCTAAGCATCCAAATTTTTATCATGTGACCATGGGGATGCTGTAACAGTCATAAATGTGAAAAATGGTCATAAAAAAATCACTTTTTTCAGTGCTGTTATAACTTTGAATAGTCACTAAATGAACTGTTGTAAGTCAAAGACTACCTGTATTTTTTATGTACAGTAACTATTTTGGCTAGTATTTTGTGAAAAGTTTACAATTCTTGATAATTTTAGAAATCCCAAATACTGAGATTATAGCTAATCAGAACATTGTCTTTCATATGTCACTCAGTGTAAAATAGTGGTACTCAGCCTGTATAATTTCAACCACTAGAATTCCCGAGGCAGCCTGGGGAATTCAGGAAGTTGAAGTCCACACATGATAAATTTGCCAAGGTGGAGAAGCACTGGTCTAAAATATTAGAGGTGCCCAATATATATTAAATATATCTTTTATTGCATTTTAAGATACAGCAAAAAGAAGCTCATTTCATAGTCTTAAGTGACCTTGCACGGATTTATTAAAATGGAGCAATCAAACTTTTCATTCAAAAGATTGTGTAAATAATTGTTATGCCAAATTACTATTCTAATTTGATGATTTCAAATTTTGTGGTACTTAGAGAAGACCCTATTTTTCTTAGAAATACTAAGGGAACACTATTTTTTCTGTTCCTGGTATTTTTCTGTCTTCTGTTCCCCTGTGGCCGTGATGGTGAATCTATGGCACACATGCCAAAGGTGGCATACACAGCCCTCTCTGCTGGCATGCGTGCCATTGCCCCAGGTCAGATCTCTGTGGCATTTCTTTTGTGAGCTTCTCTTTCCCTGCAAATGACGAAACAGAAGTTCACAAAAGAAAAAGATCTTACCTCTTGCTGCGCTACTGGTGTTGGGATGCCCCGCCTCCATCGGCCAGCTGGTCTTCGGGTCTCTGCTGCATACGTATGCATGTCCACACATGTGTGTGCACACACACGTTTCAGTTTGGGCACGGTGTTTAAAAAGTTCATCATCACTGCCCTATGGCAAAAATGTGGATTGAAACACTTCACAAACATGGTAATTAAACTCATGAAAAAACCAATTAGTGTGAATGTATATCTGTGCTGAGCTCTTGGAAATAGATTTGTAATTTGGCAAATGCCTCTTTTCAGAGCTCTTCTGGGAATTCATAATCCTACTTAAATCTTCAAATCTTATTTATAAAATGTATGTAAAAACTGAACTCTTAGATTGTGTTTAGATAAATACTTTAACTTATGAGTTCCACTTACCCTGAAGCTTGTAGTTTTAAAAATAAAACCAGTGCTTTATTTATAAACTGGCTTTTTTCCTCTAAGTAAATATGTGTTGGTTTAGGGACCCAAAGAGCTAACAGAAAGAAGAGTTGGTGAAGAAGAAATGGTTTATCTTTTAGCATCAGTTTTTTTTTTTTAGGAATATTTTCTAAAAATCATGCTAGATTTCTTTTTAGCCTTTTTTTTAAAAGATCCCTTTGGCATTTTCTGAAAGCTAGTCTTGAAGAAGCTTTTATCCATAATTGATTTTTTAATGCTATGTTTCAAGAGGCTGATGATTGGATCCTCTGCTTTCTGCTTACTCAGGATATGATTGCTGCTCTTTGAGTGCAGTATTATTAATGGATTTTAAAGCTGAACTCTCAGGACTGCCTTGCTCATGATATGTTCATAGAATTTCAAAGAATAAATGTAGGATATAGAAAATATTTCTGAAGGTTTCTTATTAATATATATTGTAATATATTTATATATAAAACATTTTCTATCTCCTCTCCACAAATAAATTCTGCTGGGGGGGGGGGAGGGGAATGGACTAGATGACCTACAAGGTCCCTTCCAACTCTGTTAATCTGTTAATTCAGTTAAGTCAGGTAATTGGTTCTTTCTAATATCTTGCTATAATTCCCCATAACCAATTCCTCAGCACATATGCACAGAGAATGCAGCAAGCACTTAGATAATTACAGGTATCCTAAGTTCACTGAGCTGTGGGATGAAATGCAAATATAGAAGATTTATAAATGCAAACTGAAGTTTGCTTTTATGATTGTTTAAAGGGATGAACTGTATTTTCTGTTGAAAGGATGGTGTAACAACTGATTTATTGGTTAGATTTCTATCTAAACTTGTGAGTAAAAGGAAACCAAAATATGAGTTGTTAAGTTTGCAGTTAATTAAGTATGCAACCTTACTTTCATTATACTGCTGCTTGACATGTTAGCTATTTAAATTGAAAATATATTTTTTCTAACCATGTCTCTCATTTCTGGCTCAATAGAGCTTCGATTCTAGAGGTACTGAAAAATATTCTGGAAGTTGGCTTCTCAATTGGGATGTAAGAAAAATTATTTTTTAATTTGATATTCAGAAAAGCAGATGTGAAAAACCAAAATGGTGCAAAGATTTAGAATTTTTAGAAATATATGTTTAATAGACTTGTTACTTTTATTGTGAACTTGTATAAAACATTGTTCGTTGCACACTAAGCAAAGTTGGATATTTCAGCTGAACAAGTTGGGCAACATATGACTTGAACCAGGTACAAATCTTTTTTTGTCTATCTTTTTAAAAGAAACAGAAAAAGAAATAAATAGTGTTTTAAAAATTCTAGGTTTCAGAAACTACATGAGATATACGTTATCTTTTTCTAGTTTTGACTTGTAAAGCAGGTAATGGACATATCAAGAACAGCGAGACAAAGCAGTAGTAGAATGGCAGAATGCAACATAAGTCAAAATTAAACAAGGTGTCTCTTTTACATCAGGCCTGAGCTTGTTGAATCTCATTTCCTTCCTGTTATATTTCAGAGTTAGAATGGTGGGCATTGGCTACCTCAGCTGTTCATTACATCTATCTGCACGGACACTTTTGTTGGAATGTGAATGGTTAAAGTCATATAAATAAACTCAATCTTTTATTGGTTATACAAAGTATTTTTCAGATAAAATATTGGTCTCAAAGTGTTTGGAAAACAAGTATCTGAGTAACAAATATGCTGGTATACTGAACAGATTGCAAGTTGTCTGTGACACAGAATGAATTTACTTTGGAAAAATTACTGTAATATACAGCTTCTGCGGTACTCTACTGTAGTACATGATCACAGAAATGCTGTTACTGTTGCTGAAATCTCAGGTTTGATAACAAAGTAGATCTTTTTGTGAGCAATCTTAAATTGTACTGATGAGGAAAGATTCAGAATGGACAAAATTCTAGGCACCTTAAGCTGCAGATCTTTCTATTTTATACGTTAAAAAAGATGCAATGTGAACAATTGCTTGATGGTTACCATTTGAAATAAAGATTGTGTTCAAGTGCAGGAAGGCAATTTTACTTGCCTTTTCCCTCTTTCTCGAAAGAAAGGTGGGATAGTTCTGAAAAACATTTGTTCAGTGTGTTGCCAAATTAAAAAAGCTATGATATTTGAAACACATTTAATTCTGACTTAGGATACAATATAATTCTGATCATTTATTTCACTTGTGCAAGATTTGTTAATTAAGACTGAAAGAGATCAGTTACTTGGGGTAGGATTGTTCTTTGTTCTTGTCCATTGGAATTTGCTAAACTACAGGAACATTTTATGGATAATGTTATCTGAACATATTGCTATACCATTAAATTATCAGCATTATTTTGTCTATTAACTTTTTCCGCTATCAATTGTAATTACATAAATGATGAGATAGTAGATAATTTTCTAATTAGATTTAGATGGTATCTAGTGAAATCAGACTAAGAAAATCTGAGACTTTATTTGTGACATAGTAGCTGCCAGAACTATCACCATATGCTTTTTCAAATGCCTTTAGGTAGTATGTGTTAAGAAATACAGTGGATTGACTAAGTAGCAGTTTCATTAGGAAGATGATCTAGACCAGGGGTTTCAAATTTGCGGCCCACAGGCTGGATGTGTCAGGCACTGGCCACACCCACACCCGGTTTAGCGAAGGGGAAAAAGTCATGATACATCACGTGATGACACCATAACGATGTGAGTTTGATCTAGACCATGATCTAGATTGAAACTACATTTTCATAACAGTCCATTTATTACCAAGTAAACATTTATTACCAAGTACAAATCACTGTGCAGTCTATTATTATTCCCTAATAATACACTTGTGTATATAATATACCGCTGTGTATAGTCAGAACAGAGTTGTATCAGACATCTTTGTAGTGAGAAATATGTGTAACTGGATCTTGAAAATTAGTTATGCAAATCTGAGCTTAGTGGCAAAATTTCAATTTCCTTGCTATTTATCCTTTTGAGTACACCACTTCCAGTTAATAACCATAGTGAATTTCCTGCTGGTCCCAAAGACGCCATACTAGTTGGAGGATATGAGACCAGCTTCTTAGCATCTGTATAGAAATACTATAATGGAAAATTATTGCACTCTCTCCTTTGTATTTTTAAAATGAGCTGATTTGTCGAAATCCTTTCGGAGTATAAGACGCACCTTTTAACCCCCCAAAAGAGGGTGAAAATCTGGGTGCATCTTATACACCGAATGTATAAATTCGGTGAGGCGAGGGGGGCAGTTGCTGCGATAGTGGCAGCAGTGGCGGCAACAG
>JANHFM010001493.1:180057-196213 GCA_032468115.1 Grayia smithii | reverse complement strand
ACAGCCTATTCTACCAAATAGGCTGTAAAAATGCTTTAAAAAAACAAGGCTCCCAGGGCTACATTCGAAGTATAAGATGCACCCTGATTTTCACCCTCTTTTGGAGGGTAAAAAGGTGCATCTTATACTCCGAAAAATACGGTATGTGTCTATTATATTTTTGCATTTCCACAATAAAAAAGGTAGCTTTAGAATATAAGAAAAACTAAAATATTGATTTAGTCTACTTTCCACTTTCCCTCAGAGGCTAGCTAGATTCCACTGGGAATCTCACATATAGGATATGAAGGCAGTATATTTCTCCTTTTTGCCAGCAGAATTAGAAATTCCATTTTGTAAGTGACTATGTATTTCAATGGACTGATTTTTAATTACTATAAGGCCTAGAAAAAAAAGATAGTGTGATGCAGAGATATTGTGCTAAATGGAAGGACATGGTAACAGTCCCCCCCCGACAAAAAAAAGTGGCTGACAGACCTGCAAAATTTAATTTCAGGATTAAAAGGAAGATGGGTGATCAATAAAAGGGCGAGTTTTGAATATTGTGATCTTTTTTCTAAACCTGACATCTGTGCATGTTACTTGAGCCATATAGGATTCCACTAAGCTAAAAGAACAAAGAAGTAGGCTGGATGCTGGTAGTCAGATATTGAAGAGTGAAAATGTGAGAGCAAACAGAAGAAAGAGAAAGTGGCTGAGAAAATGATTCAAGTATTGTTGCTATTATTAGAGTTTAATGTTGCTGAATAAGAGTCAGTTGAATTGGTAGGACAAGATTTTAGAAAAAATGCATGATGAAATTGGTTGAAATAGGATTGGGATTAGGCAGAAGATTGAGAGCACTGTAATGGTGGCAATTGATTATAAAATGAAAGAAAAAGCATGAAGATGGAAAGAGAGATAAGAATAGGATTCACTAAGATCCATGCCAGTGTGGTTCAGAAGTAGCTGTTCAGTCTGGATGGAGAAAAAAAATAGCTGGGGAAAGAATAGCTGAGGAATCTTTTCATTAACAACATCTGGCCTAGGCGACTGAGAAGGCTGCAGGAAGAATGAGTATTTAGCTGGTTGAAAGGCCAGACTACTGATTCCTGTAATAAGTGAGATCAGTTGGTGGTGCCAAGAGATGTAGACCATAGCCATGGGTCCTGCCTTGAATAGTTTAGACTCCAGAATGTAAAACAGACTGTCGTTGTGGGCACAGTCACTAAAGAAGTGCCAGAAATGATTGGGCGGTTTAATTTTATGTCTTGCTCAAAAAAAGAGACCCCTCTGAGGGAAGAAGGTGAGATTCCTACTTTCATCAGTTCTGTAAGAGTGAGAAAGAATCAGCAGGAAAGTTTGAGGGTAGAAGAGGTTGATAGGAAAGTGAAAAAAATGTAATGTGAATTTGTACAGATACAGATTAGATGAAATCTGACTCAATAACAATAACTGAGAGGGATCTTTGCGTTCTAGTGGACAGTCACTTAAATATGAGCCAGCAGTGTGCTGCAGCTGACAAAAAAGCCAGTGCAATCCTAGGCTGCATTAAAACATAGGGATAGAATCAAGATCACATGAAGTGTTAGTATACTTTATAAGGCCTTAATAAGACCGCACTTGGATTACTGCATTCAATTTTGGTCACCACAAAGTAAAAAAGATGTTGAGACTCCAGGAAGAGTGCAGAGAAGGGCCACGAAGATGAATAGTGGGATGGAGGCTAAAATATGAAAAATGGTTGCAGGAATTGGGTTTGTCTGGTCTAGTGAAAAGAAGGACTAGGGATGACATAATAACAGTGTTCCAATATTTGATGGGCTGCTGCAAAGAAGAGGGGATCAGCCTATTTTCTAAAGTACCAGAAGGAAGAAAAGAAGGAATGGATGGAAACTAATCAAGAAGAGAGGCAACCTCTGGGTGCTTCATCATGGAGGCTTTTAAAAAGAGATTGGATAGCCATTTGTCTGAAATGGTATAGGTTGGGCAGTAATGGTGAACTTTTTTTCCCTTGGGTGCCGAAAGCGTGTGTGCGTGCGATAGCACACATGCGCATGCCCACACCCATAATTCAATGCCCCCCATGTGCCATGCCCCCTGCGGATGCACACGTGAGCCCCATGTACTCCCCTGCGCATGCACACATGACCCCCCCTCGTTTTGCCTCGTTTTGGGCCTAGCAGGCCTCCCTGAAGCCTCCAGAGGCCAGAAACAGCCCATTTCCAGACTTCTGGTAGGCCCGGTAGGCCCATTTTTCACCCTCCCCAAGCTCCAGAGGCTTTCCTGGAACCTGGGGAGGGTGAAAACAGCCTCCCCCGGCCCTCCGGAGGCCTGCAACGGCCTCCCAGAGCCTCTGCATGAATCCTGTCATCCAAACCTGTCATCCAAAACAGGCCACATGGAGACTCCTGGGAGGGGAGGGGTAGCATAGGCAGGGCCAGCCTAAAATCAACTGGCCAGCGCGCACATACACGCTGGAGCTGAGCTAGGGCAACAGCTTGTGTGCCCGCAGATAAGGCTCCCTGTGCCATCTGTGGCACGCGTGACATAGGTTTGCCATCACGGGTATAGGATCTGCTGCTTGAGCAGGATTTGGACAAGAAGATCTCCAAGGTCACTTCCAACTCTGTTATTTTATAATTCATTTGCTGGTTGAGGCCACAGTATCATCACTATATGTTATATATCGCCACCCTGAGCCAAGCAGTAATGCAGTGGGAATCGACCTAGTGCTTGGAAAGCTATAGTGATTTGTTTAATCTGTGTGTGTGTGTGTGTGTGTGTGTGTGCGTGCGTGTGCGTGCGTGCGTGTTTTGGGGGGGGAGGGTGGACTTTAAACTAAACTGAATCCCATCATTGTTTGATTAATGGTTGTCCAGACTTAAAGTCTTACATGACTTGGAACCTGGCCTCTTAAAGGAGCAGTTTCTTCCAGTGAATCTTGCACATACAATACACATGTCGCAATTTGAGATGGAGAGTTCTTCTTCCCCCTTATGGGATCAAAGGGAAAACAAGGACATTTTGTTTCTCAGCTTTGACACATATGTTGTAGCCTTTCATTAGAAATCTGGGTGATTCCATCACTTCTGACATCAAGAGAAATGTTAGAAACTGAGGTGTTCAGAAGAACATTTAATTATGATATATCTCTGGGATGATAATAGAAATAATTACTGTACTATAAAATAGAAATACAATGTATCCTAAGGCTTTTTTTTTTCTTTGTTTATTTAATTAAATGACTGCTTAGGTATCAAAGTTTAATTATTGTGAGAATGCATTGCTAGCTGATTAGCAGCTGATTAGTAGTGGGATTAGACTGTTCTCTTTGGAAATTTTATAATGCAATTATTTGGCACCTTAACAAATGTTCTCTAGAGTGTCTTTTTAACTTTGCCATCATGTAGCATCATTTTGTGCATAATATGACCTACTATGGGCTACCTTGATTTTTTCAAGTAAAATTGAAATAAAAGCAAAAATGGGAAGACTGATAGTTAATTCTTCATTAAATTGCTTGCACAATTTGCTTTCATGCTATGAGTTCCTGTTTTTCAGTGATGGTTTGCAAATTTGGCATCATTGTTGCTCTTAAACTGTATATTAAATTAATGTAATGTACTGTAAGAGCAGTCTTTTGAAGGAACCCTAGTCAGGCTGAGATCATATCATGAAGTAAATTGTGTTTGTGTAAAAGCATCATGCAACCAAAAGATAACTTGGGTATTAGCTGTGGTTCCTGCTAATACTCTGGATGAATATTTCTTTCTCAGTTAACACATTCATGAAGCATATCACATACAGAACAAATATCTTTATAAAATCAATGCTTATTATTTTTGGTTGAGTTCTGGCAGATGAACTTGCTCTATATGTTCTGATTTTTACTTCTTAGATTTATTGACAGAAATTTAATTTGCTAACTGTTGGGTAGTGCAGTCATAGGAAATAACAATGTTCTGTACATTATGTTTTGCGTATTAGCCATTTTCCAAGTATCTCAACATAGAACAGATGGCTTCTATGATTTATGTTCCAGGACCTGCAGCTTCTGTTTACATAATTGAATTCTCATCTCTGGTTTGTATTTGCAGAAATCAACCAATCCCTTGGCAAATGGATTATTTCAAGATGAATTCTTTGTGAGCTTGAAAATGAGTACTTACATAGTAGCTGTCATTGTTGGAAACTTCAATTGTACCAGTAAGAAAACAAATGGGATTCTGGTAGGTGGGCTTTTTTTGCTCCTGTAACCCCTCCCAAAAAAAAGGCCTTGTTTCCCAGTGTATTATGTTACACTTCTTAGATTTGAATTAGTCATGTTCACTAGCTTGTGTCATTGCACCACTGAAAATAGATTATAGTTTTTTTTGACCTGACAGTTGGCTTGGTAGTTGCTTTGTTTTTGATCATATCAAATTATTACAACGTTCAGTAGGGTATGTTAATCTATTTGCTTATTTGTCAGGGCTAAAGTAGAAATGTTAGGAATCATCTTGAAGAAAGATCCATTTGCTGGCCTAAATCTAAAGAGACAGAGTAAAGCTTTTCTTTAGTTCTTTTTTTACCCACTACTTCATTTTATTTCCACCTGATGAGATCTATTTTTATCTCAGCCACTCCTGTTAATGCTGGTTGAAGGAAGGGGAGAAATACCAAACTTATGGTCCAGACCTGAACTGTGAACATGTATATATTAACATCATAGAAATGGCTTCTCTGCTATTAGGATATGTCTTTAGAAATGAAAAAACAAGGAAAACATTTTGCATTTTGTTTTATAATATGTTATACAAATGGATCTAAGACAATCATAATCTTTTTTAAAATCATAAATAATGAAATTTGTACCCTCTTATTAATGTTGCCTTATCAACTATTATAGAAAATCTTTGGTTCTTTTCACTAAGTAATGTAGTCAATGAAAAACTGAATTCCATTGAAACATTCCTCTGAAAATTTTATTGTCTCTTTTCCATTGTGCCAGGTATCTGTTTATGCTGTACCACAAAAGCTTGGGCAGACTGAATATGCCTTGGACACTGCAGTGAAGCTTCTTGAATTTTACCAGAATTATTTTAACATAACATACCCACTTAGCAAAATAGGTGAGAGTTTGTTTATTCTTATAATAATAAGAATATTAAGATTCTTATAATAATAATAAGATTCAACTTTGTATGCTTCCCTTATAAAAATATTTTTAAAGGCAGGGGCAAGTTGAACATACTGTGGAATTTTTAGACAAGTTTAGTAATCCAGGGAAAATAAATTAAAACATATATTTCAATCTGGAGGCAATAAAGCTCTGATTAATTTTGTAAAAAGATTTAAAAGGCTGGTATGCAAAGTCTCCAAATGATGTCAGACTTCTATTACTTCATAAGCTATGATGTGTTCTCCTATTGCCTTTTTTTAAAAAAAAGCAAAGATATTTGGAAATAATAATCAAGGCAGATCAGTTAAAATAATTAATAAGCTGAAGAAGTAGTTGCACCCAGTTGAAAATTATGAGGGAAACTTTTATCTTTCTGCATAAAGAAATAAAGGTTAATACTTCCCGCTGTGCTCTGAATTATATGAATCTTCTACGTACTTTCAAATCTCAGTCCCGCACAGGATATCTTTATTGATGTATTGATTTAATGCATTTATAAACCATTTCAAATGCCAAAGCATCTAAAGGCAATTTATAATAAATGATAAAACAATAATATGAAAACAACATTTCATAAAATATCTTCATTAAAGGGGTGGAAGAGAAGATTAAAAAATGAAAACAAAATAGTATTCCAAAATTCATGTCAGGAAGTCCTAGAGGAAGAGTAAGTTTTTTTGAGGTGGCTAAAGATTTTATAGCATTTTTTTCCTTTTGCCCCTTTGAGTTAGTGCTGATTTCTGGTAACTGACTGGATTAGTCCCTACAGTTTTCTTGGCAATGTTTTTCATCAGTAGTTTGTCATTGCCTTCTTCCTAGGTCTGTGAGTGACTGGTCTAAAATTACCAATTGGGTTTGTGCCCAAGACAGGAATAGCATTTCACAGTATCCCAGTTTCTAGCCTAGTGCCTTAACCACATCACCAAACTGACTGTTACAGCAATTGCCTCCTAAATTTCAAAGGGAAAAACCATTCCAGAATATGGGTACCAATAACACAAAAGCCACATATGAGCACCTGCCAAATGGTACTCAGCAGCTCTCAGTACATGTAGTGGTATCTCACAGTGATTTCAGTGACCAATTCAGTTCAATAACACAATGAGGTGATTGTGTATCTAAAAGTTACAATAGCATTGATTCAGGCAAACAGAGGTAGTATAACTTGCACAACACTTTTTTGGGGGATGGTGTCTAATGCCAAGAATGCACATAGGTAAAGAGAATGCCTAAAGAGCACAGCTGATTTATATCTAATCTCAATGAAACTAACCAGAATTAATGACAATAAATAGAAGTGTAGGTATAACAAGAGTAATTGATAAAGGAACAAGTCCAGCAGAAAAACAAGTGTGGCCTTGGTTTTTATCTTTCTTTTTCTGACTGGGTATTACTCTTAACTCTTTGTTTAATCCTGAGGTAAACTTAAGGCTGCCAATAGTTTTTTATTCGCTAGGAAACCAAAGAGGAGACTGCTGTTGCTTTCATTTCACCTGGCTGTAGGCATCTCATAGGTTGGCCATTTGGGGAATTGAATGCTGAGATTAAATAAAACTTCAGTTTGATCTCATTTTAATGAAATTTCTTTATCATACATTCTTAAGAGGGCATATTCTCGGGAAACAAAAATGCCTTTTAGAAGTCATAGCTAATATTAGGGTGGGAAATGTAGTGGTAAGATATGATAACAGTCAGCAAAAGTAGTAAATAAAGTAGTAAATAAATAAATTAAAAAGTAGTAAATTAAAAAAAGGGTCTTGTCTCTAGCCCTCAGTGTGACTGTGGTGCTCCTTGACAAAATATCCACCACTTTGTTTCCGAATGTCCATCAAGAGCTTACACTGGCCGAATGTCTGATTTTTTTCAACATAGACCACCCTGTCCTTGAATGGCTGGGTGGACTGGACATTAACGTTTGATCTACTATAAGTTCATGTATTTGCCATACACTAAATAAATAAGTAGTAAATAGGCAAAATAAATTACTACATAAAATTGTATGATTTTAAATATTATATGATAGAAAGTAATATCATTTATACAATTAAATACAATTGAGTTATTATATTTTAGTTTCTGGTATGTCTATACACACTAGGTGTATGCACATAATAATGTAATATTGTAACAGAGCTTTTAATGAATGGGAGTGCAATAGGCAAAATGTGTAATATTTACTTATTTATTTTATTAAATTTGTGTGCTGCCCATCTTTACAGTAATGACAAATGTATAGCCTAATTCTTAGCAGTAAGGTATTTTGGTATTTTGTAAACAAGAGAGACTGTTACATTGCATTATTGTATGATTAAAAATGGTGAATGCTCAAAATTGAGCATTTTGAGAAGATACATTTATTTATGTGCCTGCAGGTATTTAAGAATTTTAAAAAAATGTTTATAAAAGATGTAGGCTAGATTAAATATTTAGACAAATTGATCATAGGTTGTTTAAAAGTGACAAGTTCAGCAGGGACAGTAGATATGTTCATGAAATTAAACATTTTATTTATTTATATCCCACATTTATTATTTTTATAAACAGCTCAAAATGGGGAATATACATAATACTCCTTCCTCCTATTTTCCCCATAACAACAACACTGTGTGATGGGTTGGGCTGAAAGAGAGTGACTGGCTCAAAATCACCCACCTGGCTGATATACAGTATATATTGGTATCATGGATATCAGTATATTTGATTGAAAGATTCAATAGGCTTAGTAAATAATGCTAGTGTATTTAATAAAAATTTTTCCTTCTTTCTCCAGATCTAATAGCTCTTCCAGATTTTCAGGCTGCAGGTATGGAAAATTGGGGTTTGATCACTTTTCGAGAGACAGCACTCCTTTATGATCATAATACCTCTTCAGCAATTGATAAAAAGAGAGTGACAGCAGTTATTGCTCATGAGCTAGCCCATCAGGTATGGAATATGCTGTTCTTTGTACTATAGATGTTTTTCTTTTTAAATAAACAAAATTCCAAAACTGGTAGTCTACAAGGAAGCTTAGCTTATGCAATTTTTATTCCATTGTTCTAATAAGCTAATTCTGCCAGTAACACATTTAAATGGGAACTGGTTTCTTTATATTTTTTCAATGCGATACCATTTCTACCAAGAATACATGGCATACAATATGGGAGCAGTAGAATTGAGAATCCTAGAATTATCTTAGTTTAGTCTTCCTCCTTTCTTACTTGTTATGTAGTCAAAATATATGAAAGTCTTAAGGAAAGAAAAGTTGTTTAAAAATTGCATACTAATTTGTTCACAAAAAAACACAAGGAATCACAAGCAATAACAAATTGGAAATACACGTGAGCTACCGGTATGAACAGGCTGTGGCTCTCAAGTTAGATGGTTAATGTGGCTTTTCCTGTATATATTGTTATAGTATTCTAATCGTCTGCAACCAGTATTGTGATATAGCTAGAACAATTTGCAGCACTGTGTTCTGCAGGTAAGATGTTTCTGAATATTTTGCTTAATTTAACATTAACACACCATAAGCTATCAGCATAGCCCCAGTACAAGCCTTTTGTTCTACTTCCTGTTGTAATGATTAATGTTATTTTGTGAAGCGGATACACTGGTTTTTGAGAATGTTTCCTTTTTTGTTTTTAAGATAGCAATATGGTAGCCCCCTAGATGTCTTGAGCTGAACTTTTGGTATTTCTGACTAGAACCAATAGACTGGAATAGATCTGGAAGTCCTTGTATATAGCTCAGCCTAGTGGTCTTTCTTTTGACACAAAATGTAACAATAAGAGTTACAATATGTGCTTTATGTTTGCAGTGGTTTGGCAATCTGGTAACAATGGAGTGGTGGAATGACCTGTGGCTGAATGAAGGATTTGCTACTTTTATGGAAAATCTTGCCATGAAGATAGTCTTTCCAGATTTGTATACTGTAAGTACATGGAGAATTGGTGGGTTTGCATATTTCTCATGTACAGTATTATTGTATGGGTCTAAAATCCTTTGACTTGATCTGTCTTCCTATTTAGTCTCAAAAGCTAGAACTGATTATATTATTTAGAAATTTATTTGTATAATTGAAGGTGTGGATGACCTTGGGAGAGCAAAAGAAAGAGATTAGGAAACAATCAGATGAGAGGGAGGAGCCCCCAAGGACTTAACGGTCAGAGGAGGAAACTTAGAAAAGACCCACCCTAATTGAGCAGAGGCCTAAAACTGGCAGTGGGAAGTTTGTACTTTCAGACTTACAAAAATGATATTAATTCTACCAGGTAAACCAGACATGAAACACAAGTAGATGAGCTAAATGCAGTTCATTGTAAGCTTTCAGTAACAAATCTGAAAATACAAACTTCCGCCTCAGCAGGCTAGGCCCCAGCAGTGCACTGGCCTACTGTTTTCCCACCTCTACTCTCAAGTATCCTGGCCTTCTTCCTCTCCCCCTCCCCCCTCATAAGGCTAAAGAGGCAGTCCTTCTAAAGACTGGCCATGAACAGGAATTTTGTGGCTGACTTCTTAATAGCTTTTTAGCTGATCCTTGCATCAACTAGGTATGCCTATCAATATCTGCAAGGAAAGGGAAAGGTAAGTGTCCCAAAGTTGCTTTTTCGAGAGGTAACTGGATTTTCTGGGGGTTTTTTGAAGATGTTTTGCTTCTCATCCAAGAAGAGCTGAAGAAGCTTCTTGAATGAGAAGTAAAACATCTTCAAAGAAAAAACCAGAAAGTCCAGTTGTCTCTTGAAAAAGCACCTTTGAAACAGCCATGACCTCGATGACTGAAAATCTCCATAGACAATTGGAAAGGTAAGTGGTTCTGGGCATGGTGGGGCAGAGAGAAGGCTAGTGGTTTGGGGAGGGAGGCCAGGCTTCTTGGAAGTGGTAGCTGGTTGAGGCCTTCCAGGCCATGACACGTTTCTGCACACCAATGGGCCTAGCCATCTGAGGCCTTCTGGGAATGGTGCAAGAGAGAAGAAAGCCAGGCTTCTTAGAATGATGGAGGGGAGGCAGGAGACCTGCATGCTGGCTGAGGACTTTCAGCCTGGAGTAGATTGCCTTAGATGTGGGGAATGTGGGGCAGTGCCAGGCTTCTTGGGCATGGTGGTGGGAGGATTAAGGAGGCCTGTGTACCACTAGACCTTATCAGCTGAGATATTCTGAATGTGGTTGGGCAGGAAGATGGCTTCTTGGGAGTAAGGTGATGAGGAAGGAATCCTGCATGCACCTAGGCCTAGCCAGCCGAAACTTTTCAGCCCATAGCAGGTTTCAGGTGCCAGTGAGCACCCCTCAAGGAATGGGGGACTCAAAGCCCCTGAGGCACCCCTGCACATTTACTTAACTATGACAACAGGAGGAACTGGGATTGTGGTCATTGAGTAGCCATCTGAGTATCTCACTTAATAACCACAATAACCTATAACCAAAATTCCAGGTTGAATAGTGATTGTGGGTTGAGAACTACCTGTACCAGCTTGTTTTGCCTCTTCTCAGGCCCATTATTTTCAGAAATGCATGATCATTTGGATGTACTTTTTATCAGATGATTGGGCCTCTTGTGTTATTTGCTTAGTACAACTTAAAGAAGCAGATCTAATAGTGCAATTGTTTATCCTTTTTCAAATATAAAACTGGCCAAGTGACTTTGAGCCAGATGATATTTTTCATCCTAATCTATTCCACAATGTTGATGGAGAATGTAATGAGAAATATAATGGGTGTTTTGAACTGAACTCCCAGAGAAAAGGCAAGTTATAAATGTAATAATAAATTAAGAACTTTATGATAAATATAATAATTTGAAAAAAAATTCTCACAGGACCTACCAGATAATTAGAAAAAAAAAATTCTTCTGATCTTTATTCGCTAGTGAAATGTATGATGTTTAGTTAATGTTCATTTTAACTTAAATGCTTTTCAATTCCTCAGGATGACATTTTTTTAAATCTGCAATTTAAGACCATGGAGAAAGATTCCATGAATTCATCTCACCCAGTTTCCCTTCCTGTCAGCTCATCAGCGGAGATAGAACAAATGTTTGATGTAGTCTCCTACATCAAGGTAACTTCAAATATCCTATAAATGTGGTTTTAATAAAACTAAATGCATTTGCAAAGTTGACAGCAATCTATTTCAATTCACATTCTTAGTATGGGCAGCAAAAGGTCTGCAGGAAAAAATATTTCAAAAGTGAATTACCAGTAGGGAGGTGTTGAGTGGAGAATAGAATGGAAAATATATGCCCTATTGCAAACTATTTTTAATCTGATTTGTTTTAGCAGATAAATGCTTGGTTTTAGAGATAACTCTTTAAAAATGAAGAGTGAGAAACAATAATTCCGTTCTCTCTTCACTGATGGCATCCTAAATAATTCCTAATTCCAGTGCTTTTTGACTGCTTTTTGATATAACATTAAATCAGGGATGGGAAATCTGTAGAATTCAAATACCTGTGAACTATTTTTGCAAAATAATTTTGGCATTTCCCCATCTCTGCCCCCCCCCTCAGTTAAATTCCAAAATAAGGGCCAAGCCTGAGGGAGTCATATTAATTTGTATAATGCCCCTTCTTCTCATTGTAGTAAACCTGCCATTATTGGTGGGATTTTGAAGGCCAGAAAACATTATAAAAGGTGTTTCTAAACTATAGCCTTTCTCAAAAAGGCTTCCTGTTCTAAATCATGTGTAGCATCATGAGAAGAAATCCAGCTTCATTCCATTCTTGAATCTTTCTAGTTCACTCTTGTTATCACTAATTGGTGTTACTAAATTCAAAACAGCTCAAGTTTGTTTCCCCCTTTTCTCCTCATTTCAAACCAACTCTTGCATATTCAAGTATAACCATTTCTGCTCGGTTAGGTTTTGTTTTAAGTTAATCATCATGTTTTTGTGTAAATTGAAATTAGAACTGTAGTTTTGCATTTAACTTTATAATTTATTTTTCTTCTGACAGGGATCTTCTCTCTTGGTTATGTTAAAAAACTATCTTCATAAAGATGTTTTCCAAACTGGCATTCAGATGTATTTGCATGACTACAGCTATAATTCCACGTGCAGTGATAACTTATGGGACAGTATGAATAAGGTAAAACTCTATGGATGCCTTCTAAAGAAGAAGATATAACAATCAACTAATATCAGCAATCAGTTATCCATATATTTTGAGTCTGCTTTTTAGGATAACCTAATTACTATTTCCTTTAAATTGGTCCCTCCGTTAAGGAGAAATTTATAGCTTCCTTGTTATAGACAGAGATCTCCTTGAATATAATAAGCTAAGCAAAGATGAAGCAGACTAGTGTCAAACATACTTGACTATCATCTTATCACTGTTCTCAAATTAGTGTAAACATTCAGTTCCCCAGGACCAGTTGGCTAAATGATCCGTATTAATGAATTAGCTGTGGAATAATGAGTGTATCATTTAATTTCACACACATTCACTTGTATTCTAGCCATCTCTATTATCATTGCTTTCAGCTTAGGTATATACTGTGGAGCTGCCTACCTTGTCTTTAGAGGGAAAAGGCATTTTGTTCAATCATACTGCTGTGTTAATTTCTTTATCCTGTAAAGTAATCAGAACTGTGGCAGAAATGCTTACCAGACAGTCCCCCCTAAGTAAGAATAGATTAGAAGTTTCTAAACTATTTTCATAGATTCCAGATCTCCCCAAAGGGGAGAAAGGTCACTTAGATTTCAACTTTAGTAGAAGAAATTGAATGGGAGAAGGGATACTGTAGATGCTACCTTTCTCAACTTTTTTTTTTACAATGCTTCTCCTGTGTGGATGTTCTTATATTCAGACATTACAGAGCCAGTGTCTTGTTTGTCGTTTGTAAAAAAAGAAAAAGAAAGTTCCATCTCCACTCTCTTGCCTTGATTGTTTTCCCTCTGCAGGAGGTTTGCCCAGCTTCTGCTTCTGGCTTTTGAGAAATCGTTTGCCATCTGGCTAATTTGCTTTGTGGATTAGAAGATTCTTCTTTAAGCAGTGCTCTAATTCTAGCCACTAATCAGGAAGAAATCGGCCTCCGAGGGTTTTTTCTTTGTTCCTGAGTGGTGGTTTAATTATGACTAGTAATTTGAAACAGCCTCCTTCAACTGAACTATTCTGGACTTTGAGACCTCAGAATTAGCAGTCAACATGGCAATTGGCGTATTGCCACTAATTTGTAGAGTGTCAAGTTGGAGAAGGCTGGTTGACATATTATTCAGGCAGATCCCTCTCAGAAAACTAAATTATATCCCTTTCCAAAACAGAAATTATAAAAACTCCTTAAAAGTCTTACCATTCCATCACCCCATGTCTCTATTTCTTATGTATTCTCTGTTATGAAAACAGAGAGAATTGAGGCTGTTTTGCTATTGAGAGCTATATTGCTTCTAGGTATCTTTTTGGAGAGTTGAAGGAATGCTTAAAGTAGCATTTACTGAATACTGTGTAGCATTTCAGCTTTGACTCCTAAAAATGTGTGATCTTGGGCCAGCTGTGCTGTCTCAGCCCAACCTCACAGGGTTGTTGTAAGGAAAATAGAGGAGAAAGGAGTATTGTATGTTTGTTGCCTTGAGTTACCTATGAAGTAATAAAGGCAGTATAAAAATCTAATCAATAAAAATTGTTAGAATTATGTTTCAACTATTTAGCTCTTTATTTAATCACATGAAGCTATTGATTATGTTGACACCATTTATTTTGCATATGTATCCGTTTCCTAAGGTGACACATGGAACCCCTGATGTAAAAACAATTATGAACACGTGGACGATTCAGAAAGGATTTCCACTGGTGACCGTCAAAAGGGAAGGGAAAAAAATCCTTTTGAAGCAGGAAAGATTTGTGCATAATACAGAACTGGGAGATCAAATCTTATCTTCAAGGTTTTTTTTTTTTTACTTTTTAACTTGCATAGCTTAATTTTTAAGCCCATGTTTTAGATTTTTGAAGGTAAAGGACTGATACCTAGGATAAATATTAAATTGTGTATAAATGAGGGAACAATAGTTAGATGGAAATCTAATGAAAACTTCGTTACCTTTCTTAAATGTAGTTATTTGTAAACTGTGCTGGTGACTCCATGGACACGGCTATATAGATTTCTTGGTAATTATATCAAAGTAGTTAATTGCTTTCTGCATTTAAAAAAAATGTCAGTATGGTATACAATCTTGAGATTTCCTGGTAGCCTCCCACCCAAGTGCTAATATAATTCTGTTTAGCTGCTTAAGATTGGTGAAGGTCAGGTTAGCTAAGTGCCATTACCTAGCTAGGCCTGATCTTTGCACTGCTAATTAAGCATATGGATCAGACAGGCAACAACAATACTTGTCACGTATAATGTCACATTAAATTGATAAGGAATAAATATTGCGAAAATAGGATTTTATTCTTTACGTGGCAGAAACCATTTTTTTTGGTAAATTGCATTTTTTAAATATCTGCCCATGAGCCTCTGTCAATGTAGATTTTTCATATTGAGAAAATACTTTTAATTTGAAAAAGAATAAATTCCATCTAAGAAATGCCTATAGCCTTGACTCTGATAAGAACAAATGTAATGTATAAATATTAGGTAAGGAAATTTGATTTTTTTAAAATAAAAAATAAAATTAAAATAGAAATGTTTTGTACATGACAAGTGTCAAAAACAAGTTGTGATTTTGTATGTAACCTGAGATTGAATTATTTGATTATCTCTGTACCAAACTCTGAATTCCACCAACTACAGAATATCAGGAGCTAGACAAGAATCTGCATGTGACTACTGCCATTAATACCCAGCCTCAAAAGTGCAATTAGCCACAGCAAAGATGGATAACTTCCCACTTTTATTTTTCCCCATGGTGTTCGGTTTGGGACACCAATAAGTCTTCACTAAACTTTACGTTTTTATTTTGTTTAAAAAGAGGCAAGGCAAAAAAACAAACAAACCCTGAAGTCACACTCTCTGATAATGTCAATAGATCATTATCACATAGTTTTTGCCTGGAAGCCATTTTCTTTATAGGACAATCTCTGGCAGAAAAAAAAATTGCTCTCGATTGGTATGAACAGATTTAAATTAGTGAGGATAATAGTTTTGCAGAAAATACAGGTAGTCCTCTACTTATGATCGCCATTAAGTCCAAAATTTCCATTGCTAAGCGAGACAGATGTTAAGTGAGTTTTGTCCCATTCTACGACCTTTCTCACTGCAGTTTTTAAGTGAATCACTGCAGTTGTTAAGTTAGTAACACAGTTAAGTGAATCTAGCTTCCCCTTTGACTTTGGTTCATGTGACCAAAGGACACTGCAACTGTCATAAATATGAGTTAATTGCCAAGCATCCAAATTTTGATCACAGGGATGCTGCAATGGTTGTAAGTCTGAATAGTCTTTTTTCAGTGCCGTTATAATGTCGAATGTTGAATGTTGGAAATTGAGGACTACTTGTAATAGAAAACAGAAATTAGTTTGTACTCCTGAAATCACCTTGTTGCCTGAATAGTTAAGCTCTGAAAAGGCAAGCTCAACTACTGGGACAGAGAAAGGAACTCTGGATACTTTAACAATTTGCAGTTTGATTTCTATCATTGCACAATTGTTTTATAAATGTATATTAATTCATGAGTAATCTCACAGAAGCTTAAGGAAGTTGCCTCTGTACTATAATTTCATTAGCTTTATAGAACTTTGGGATTCAAGAATGTGTACCTTTTTGTTTTTCCCAGTTATCTGTGGCAGATCCCTCTTTCTTATATCACAAACAATGACAACTCATCCCTCCCTTTGCAGACATACTTACTGGATAAAAAGACAGGTATGCCATTTGTCTTTTGAAAATTAGAAAATGCTGTACTAAGAGCAAATTTCAGTGGTTCTAATATGGTCCAGTTATAATAAAGCCATATTCCAGTCATTATAAAGAACTAACACTTCTGAAGACTTCTAGCAATTCTGCCCTAGAACATTTTGTTTCCTCTTGGAGTTAGCTTTCAGTATCTAGTTTAGTAATATGGAACAAGGAAACTGGAATAAATAAGCTTATGTATGTATTACAT